>VXAY01002204.1:315094-363123 GCA_013399855.1 Oxyruncus cristatus
CTCTCTCCCTTTCTCTCTCCCTCTCTCTCTCTCCCTCCCCCTCTCCCTCTCTCTCCCTCTCTATCCCCCCCTCCTCTCTTTTCTATTTCTTCCTCTCTCTCTACCTCACATTTTATTGTTAAATAAAATCTGTACTATTGACTTCAGCATACGGTCTCGTTTGCTCCTTAATTCAGGCCCCTTAATCCAATCTCTAACTAGTCATATCTTAACAGTAGTATAATGCAGCTAGAAAAGAGATACAAAAGTACCTTTTCCATAATTCTTGAAAAATATGTCTGGAGTTTTTGGAGTTCTGTTGCTTGATAGTTCTGCAGGGAAAGTTAAAATACCAAACTGGGTAATGAATAGGCTTTGAACCTTGATCTTAAGGTTCTAGTTGCTACACATTTTAAAATATTGACTATATTACCAGTGTTCTTTAATATAACTGTGAAATCAAATTACAGCTAAATGCATTAAGGGAACATTCTGGTTGCAAAGGTCAGCATTCAAAAACAAAACAAAACAAAACAAAAATCTAAGATGGATAGTACACCGTAAACTGAAGAAAGGAATAATATTTATTTTCATTTGCACTGCTCAATAAGCAAACTCCTTTCTCATTAATTCTGCAGTGACCCTCTTGTGTGCTGAAGGCCTAATGGCTGAAAAAACCCTGTGTTAATTTAGTGAGTTGTACAGGCTTCAGAAACTTTAACCAGTTTTCTGTTTTGTGAACAAATGTTAACTCAGAATACGGCATAGACCTGTATGCCGGAAGGAATCTTAAAAAAGCAGAAAATATCTATACTTGATGAAGTCCAAGTCTTTAAATGACAGACTAGGTTTGCTCTGAAAAGTACCTAATGAATAAATGGCAAATGTGAACACACCTAGAGAAGAAAGTATAAAGACAGATGAAGAAATTATTCAGGTAAGCGAAGCTGTAGAAGGCAAGAGTCTCACTGAATGGCTCAGCAACATTAAAAATCATATCTTGCGGGTGCTGGTGGATCCCCCAGAAATAGATTGTAGTCCTTTTGCTGGAGGAGGGAGTGCTCCCCCTTGGATCCCTAGCCACGTGGTCGCCCGAGGCCCGAGACAGAGCACAGAGACCACAGCCAGGGATGGGCAGGAAAAGAGAGATTTATTTTTCCCGGGTAGGGTAGATAAGACTTTGGGACATTAGCATATGTCCAATCAGGGGAGCTGAGAACATCTTAGCCACCGCCCATAGGGGGCCAGGTTTCACAGCCAATGGGAAGGGTACAAGGGATTTTGGGAAACTGAGTTTTTCAGGGAAAGGGAGTTTTACAGTATGACAGTTTCTTAACACAGGTTTGCTAGCTAGTTTCAGAAGTCCACCTTTGCGAGAACTTCTTCCACTGTACATCCTGAAGGTCAATTGCTACAATATCCAACACAACAGCTTAGTTGTTGCATGCCTTTTTCCACAGAACCACAAATTGCCAGGTTATTCCTACAGAAATAACTCCCTAAACTACAGTGTAGAACACATTAAAATGAAAAGCTTTTTATCCAAAGGTAGTTCACAAATACTTTGAATATGCAATTCCATAGCACAGGAAAGGAAATTAATTATTAGCCTGGATCTGAAAATCAGAGGTGACATAATTCATAGGGCAATTTACAGGTGCCAGTTTTTCTCCCTTACTTTGGTGATCTTGCAGCAAGACTTAGTTTCTAGTTCGAAGTGCTTATAATCCTTTGTCCTTGGTACTTTTGCAGTGGGGTCCTGCTGCTTACCTGCTCTGACACTGTAGACAACATGCATGCCTCAGTGGGCATGTCCAGAGCTTTGTGGTCAGCAGCTCCAAAAGAGTATTTCCTTTCCTGGCATTAACCTACTTTAATCTCAGTCCTGAGCCAAGTTCAGCTGCAGGACCAAGGCTGGCCTTCAGCTACATAGAAAGAGCTAAGGAGAAAGATGTGAGAGGTTACAAAACAGTGGCATCATCCCTCAAAACCAAATTTTGACGTAGGATATCTTTCAGGCCTAGACATGGGTCACAAGAACCCAGTTAGGGTTTTTATTACCCCTGGGAATGCATACTCAGTTTTGCTGATGTTTTTACGATTCTATGGTTCTGAAACAAGCCAGGATTAGAGCACTAGAACTGCTCTCTGTGAAGACACAAAAACACACTCACACTGTTTTGCCCCAACATTAAACCAAAGCAGTAAGGTCTCTTCGTAGTTTCTCCACAATCAGAATCTCACCCTGAAGCAACTTGCAGAGTGAACAGCAACCTCATAGAAAAGCTGCATTGTAAATGATGCAGCAGAGGTGCAAGGATGTACAGATCTTAGAGGGCACGTATGTCTGAAACTATTCTTACAAACAATGAGAAACGGGAGATTAATTTGCTATGGTATTTTCCACAAAATATTACATTTCATAACTGATAACTGAATGTCTTTGTTGCTAAAAGAGCTATTACATAAAGTAGAGCAGATATTGTACTGATGTTAAAAAAACATGATTCCCCTTGTAATAGTATTCTGCCACATGACACAACGCAAGTTTTTGTGCTATTACCCATAATGATAAAATAGCCACAAAACCAATGTTCCATCTTAGGAAAAGAGAAATCCTTCTCCATGACTTTCTAAAAGAGCCTGTTCTGCCAACCGTAAAAACAATTTAGCCTAGCTAAATGATCAAAGGAAGGCTGACTCCTTTAGGGCCCCATGAACATCGTGGTTTCCTTGGTTAGCACTCTGTTACTTTTGAGGGTTTCCCAGACAGGTCTATTTGCTTTCTGTTTACATCTGTCACCATTGGGAACTATGTACCTCTCATATCTCAACTGCTACTGGTAATAAAACAACACAGCTGGAGGCAGGCTGTCAACTGAATAAGGCAGTAACACACTGTGTTAAAAAACTTCAGGGCAGCTGTGGTGATGATGAAGAAGACAAGAAATATTAAAATAAAATTAGCAAAATACCCTAACAATTATTTATAAATAATGACAATAGCATTACACTAAGGATGGTAATGGGAAGAGGGTAAAGGGGTGAACTGAAAGTATGGGTAGTGCAGATCTCCTCAAAAGGAAGTGTTCCAGAAATGTTTTACCACCTGCTGAGCAGCTCTGACAAGTCACCCTCATAAAACTCCTTTCACTGAAAAGCAGAAGATTAAGGCATGACAAATTTTGATCAATTAACCCAGCCTTTCTAGCTCTCAAAATTGAATCACACTCTCTAATAATAAGATTGCATATACCTAACAATATTTGAAAAAATTATTAACACTTTTCCAATTTTATCACCGCAGGGAAAGAAAATATGAAAAGACACTCTAAACCATTAAGCTTACCCTTATTACACTGCATAGACATAAAAAACTGAACTTGCCACTTGTTTCTTCAGCAGTGGGCTCTGGTAGCTTCAAAATTTCCCATCAGTGTTCCATCATGCATAACACACTTTACAATCTCCTCACCTCTCTTTTCATCTCCTTCTCCTTTCCAAATATTTTCTTCCCTTTCCCTTCCCTCTCTGCCTCTGATTCTGTCCCCTCTCCCTCTCCCTTTCCTTCTCCCTCTTCTGTTCCTACTTCCTTTACCCTTGTTGATAAACAGACTGCAAAGACAAGCTCATAACCAAAAAAAAAAAGTAGGAATTTATCATATAGAAATAATTTTTCACACTTTAATTAAGCTTCCACTTTTTCAGTTTACATACCTCTATATGTATGATTCACATACACACATCTAAATTTAGTTAGAGTATGTATGTACATCATAAATACTCTAACTAAAGAATCTCAGACAACAAACCCCTTTTAATACTAAGGGACAAACACAATCACACAGCAGGAAAAGTGTTCAAGAATTTGACATTCAGAAGTCACTAAATCCATCTGGATTTACTATGCCTCTATTTCTTTTTTACATGAAAATCATTGTTCCTCATTGGCACTTCAACATATCTGCTGTCAGATTCAGTAGGGCTCATTCCCTTTGACTAGAAATTGATACTCTCATCTTGAGGCCAACCGTAGTCATTATCATTCTGCTGATAAAGATTTTTGGGCACATACTTAAAAAAATAATTATGAACAGTACCTAAAAACTGATTTTAAAATGCATAAACCACACATAAAAATAGTTTGGTGAATTACATGTAAATTATCATCTTACATTTTCATTAAAAGACCCTTCCATACTCAACTAACAACAGAACTGAAATGAGCTTTGTTGCATGTAAGCAAGCATGCACTAATGCTGACAGATGCTGATCTGACCTCTACTTATTAGGATCTGACAGCTGGTTTAGATACCATCTGCCATCCTTTAGGGATGCCACCCGAGAGTGACGTGACTGATGCATCGCGATGGCAAATTGCTGCCATTTATACAATATTTATGGTTCAGCAAAAGCAGCCAGAACTTGAATGAGAAAATCATTCAGCTACTATACCTGCTGCAGAAAACTTGGCTCCTAACCTGACTGGCTACATAAAGTAAAAGTTCCTAAAATATTTAATTCAAGTTTCAAATACAAAAATGGAACTGTTACATTTGTCACAACAGCGATAAATTAAAGTACTATGGACTCACGACTGTCAACCGAAGACTTTTGAGAATTTCTTATAATTCCTGTAAGTAACTTCCCAAAAGTACCAACGTTTTCCCTTACCTTCAGTGCTCTGTCTTACAGCATGGACATCTATGATTTTACTGTTTCACCTTTACTATTCTAAGCAAATGGGAATTTCCTAAACAGAATCCTTGCAGCATTCAGCAGTGTTCTTTAGGGAGCTTAAACATCGCAATTTAACTGTGATGTTAACAGATCTAAACTTCATTACTAATTTAACAGTCTCCTTTCATCCCACAAAAAAATCCCAAACAAAACAAAACCCCAAATCAAAATACCCACATAAAACCAATCGAACAAAAAAATCAAACCGATAAATCTCCAGTTCTACATAGCTAAAGGACTTAAAGACAGTTTTGAGTCTATTAGAGCGCAGACTTTTGGAAAAAGCAGAGTTAGCCTTTTTCTACCTGACCACCTGAACAACTTTGTTCAAATGGAGGCTACTCAGGATCTTCAGATGTCATCATAACACTAAAAAGACAACCCATCAAGAAGACAAAAATGTTTATCTCTGACATTGTGTAAGTAATCAATAAGATGCAGTTGCTTGTTTGAAATCCCTAGAAATCTACAGAATGAAAACAGAAAACAAAATTATAACTCCTCCAACTTTACAAAGGGTAAATTGAGACTCAAAAGTTAATATAGTTTAGTAAAGGTTATTTGTGCCTTAGTTACTTGCTTATGATGAAATGTTTCTGTATACCCTGCACAGCAAATTACTCACATTTCTACAATATAAACCTCATTAAAGAAACAACAAAATAATTAGATGTTTCAGTAAGTATAGACATCTAGATCTAGTTCAATATACATGGTAAATAAAAGCAAATTAAGCAATGCAATGTGCTTATTGCAATCTAAATGTGGTAGAGGTGACAAAACTGGATACATTTAATAACAACATCATATATTATGCCTGATAATGTAAACTGAAATTGCATGTCATTAATACTAGGTTTGTTTATATTTTCAAAAATCAGTATAATTAAAAAGCTAATGATGTAAGACACCAGCACAAGAGAACTACGTCAATTCCATTACTTTTCCCACATTCAATTGCTCAAACTGGACACAATGATCCTGTGCAAAGTACAGAATGCTATTGAAACAGGGGGGAAAGAAAATCTTTCCCAACCTTCTAAATATTCCTCCACGCGATTACCTTACTTTCTGTTGAATTGTTCAGCCTCCTTCTATTATTAAGTGCTGTTGAAGAGAATTTCAATAATGCCCAAACTGCCTGTTCAAAAGCAGAATTTGCAAACATCAGAAGAATCTTTGCCTTATTTTCTGAAGCATGAAGAGAAAAGCTGATGCTGACAGTGATTTTCTACTTGTGGAAAATGTATGTGTGCTCATCATAGATAAAATAGAGACATCCCACAACAGACATCATTACTTCAAATCATCATTACTTCTTCCAGGTTCACCCCTTTAGGACTACAGTATGACTGCCCTCAAAGGCTCAAAAGTTGTATGAACTCTGACTCTGAAACTGTCTGCCTACTCTGTAACAAACTAATATCACATAACATAAAATTAGCTTCAAATTTATGGTGCATGTAAAATCCACTAGATTAGCAAAAGAAAGCATCTGTTTTTCTATGGGTTCTTTCTAGCCATTAAAGAAAACACAGGAAATTTTATCTCTCCAGTCACTGTTTGTGGTTTAACACACACAGCATTCTCACTGCTTTAGCTTGACAGCATAACTCATAAAACATTTGCTGATTAATGTAAGAGCCAACTATTTTGCAGTTTAATCTCATGTATGTATAAGAATCTGAATTACCATTCTTGCTAGCCCATCTGCTTCTCTGATTGCTGCTGGCTCCTTCACAGGGATAGAAGACAGTAATTTAGTTGCACCATTGTTAACACCTGTGATTTTTGGTGGCTGCGAACAAATATGCTCCGTTGTTGAAAAAGCCATACTAGCTTTTAGTTCCTTAGTCTTAGATGGTCTTTTAATGCTGAACAAAGGTGGAAGGTGGCCAGCACTGGAAACTCTAGATAAAGTTATTAGAGACAAAGACTGGATGGGGATTGGAACTAGATGATCTTTAAGGTCTCTTCCAACCCTAACCATCCTATGACTCAATGATAACATAAGCTTCCATATATCACCCTGTCAATATAAAAATATTGTTAGGAATCAGAGTCTTTAATCTCATCTAGTAAAGCAATCCTCATCAGGTAATTTCACTTGTGCAGCTGTGAAGAACATCAACGATTCTTGGAAATGATCAGGAAACATTCTGTCTGGGGTTCACTGATCTAAAGATATGTAAATAAGTTTGTGATTTTACATTTATCTTTAGAATGCTCTCTTCCTCCTTTTCATACTCCATTTAACATTTTCTTCCTCTGTCTCACCTCTTCAGGTTTTCTATTTCCATGCATGAAATATACTTTTGTAGAGATAGAAGTTTATGGCTTGATTTGCAAGTGGTAGAATGTCTAAATACTGGGATAACGGGAGCGGGCTTTGGAGGGCACAAACATAGTGCTAAGTCAGAGTGGCTGTGTGGTTCAATACTAGTCCATCAATACTGACATAAGCACTAGAGTAACTATCTATACTTCAAGGAACAGTCATATTTCAGACTTTCATCCTTCACCTCAAGTTGTTTGTGAAGTTAACAGCAATAAAAAAAAGTAAAAATTAAGTAAGATTTTTAGTCATTGCTGGGTAATAAACTGATACTTTTTTGAAAGGGGAAAATTACCAGATTCTGTCAAAAGAATTGCTCCAAAGTAAGAGTGAATATGTCTCAAGTTGAAACTCATATACAGTGTAGAAAGAACTCAAAGTATTTTTACCCTTTCTGCCAATAGATGAAGACTTACATTAGGCTTGATAAGTGTGTTGCTTGCTTTTGATACGAGAAAGCACAAAGTTGTTGATGTGGCAGTGAAGAGAGCTACTCTTGAGAAGGCTTCATCTTTTCTGTTTGAGGTTTCAAGTGATAGTTCAGGTAAAAAGTTCTTTTGTATCTCATGTAAGGACTGACTTACACCTGACTTAGTGTTTTATCAGGTCAGCAGGACTGTGAATTGTAAGAGCATCTGCTCTAGAGTGTTCACTGGGGTGGTGGTATTCATAACACTGAGAGACTCTTACAAGAGCTATCACACACTTAACCAAGGAAAAGGTAACAGCTGGGCAGATGAAGCTCAGTCCAGATAACTTCTCAGTGTAATTGGTAGGGTAGATGCTTCAAAACTAATGAAATGCAAAGATTTCTCTTGGAGTGCATAGTTGCCAGGTTTTTTTGCAGTTGAGCAGTGAGATTTCCAGCACATTGTTACATCAATATACGTCACAGTACATCACATCAGCATTGTGCAAACAAGATGTGTAAGAAGGTATTTTTCTTTTTCTGTTTTCTATATGACGGTGTTCTACCACCTGAATATGGTAACCCTTATCTCAAGAGATATTCTCACTGTTTTTCTGGGACTGTTGTGTTTACAGTTTTGAGATCTTATCACAGGGTACCCTAAATGTAGTTAAAGCTCAAGCCAGCTTAGAAACCAAGCCAACATAAAAATCTATGGTTTCTTTATTGAATTGATTTCTCAATGGAAATACATGACAATTTTGTGCTTCACACTAGCTGCCTTGAGATTTCTCTGTAGATTTTAAAGGTTTAATATGGATCTATAAACCCCAAAATATTTTGGTTTCTGGCTATTTGATACACTGTTTCCCTTCTATTGTTCAGCAGAAGACAGTGAAAAGCACTGCAGTCAACTTTCTTCAGTTTAGCAGGGTAATAATATTTCCAGATCAGGGGGCCACCTTCAAAGTGGTCTCCACTTTCAATGCAGAGGAGAGAGAAGGGAATGAATATGGGGAATGAAAAACAAAGAAAGGGTGTTTTTTTTGCTCTATAAAAAGGGTGTCTTTTTGCTTGATTTGTACTGTGGTCTGATACTTTGTGTAATGCAAAATTTCACCTTGATAAGCTGAGGAAAGACTGCAGCTTTCATTTCTTAAGTGCTGTTCAACATCACAAAAAAACTTGTCCATTACAGCATTTCTGAGACAGTTCAGAGCTGACCACACACATTATGAATCCTCTGAGGACATATGAAGAATTGACGTGCATCTATACATGAAATCTCAGAGGATCATATATGATTACTGAAGCTATGGAATTACCATTTTTGGGTGTCTCCAGGATCAGAATGTTGAACTACTATGTTGGTTTTGGCAGAAATATTTTGGTTCATGCAGCCTGCTAGAATTTAATGTCACTAGCCTGTCTGAGTGGTTTATTAAGAATTGAACAACCATTTTGGATCTCTCTGTACTGGATTAAAGAAAAGAATCCCCAGGAACACTAAGTCATCTCAATATATTACAGACTCCTACAAGCTCTTCAGCTGAAATGTCTCATAGACTCCTTTGCAGATACTGACTGCATCTCCACTGACTGTGGTGGCAGCTCAAATGCTCTTTACACATGCAGACAGTTAAATGCAGATGTTTTAGTCTCAATCTTATTCCATGCCTACACAAAGAATATGGAAGAAGCCTCCAAAATGTGGAAGCATGCTTCCTCTATAGAGGGAAAAGCAGGTCTGCATCTAGATGTGTCCAAGGAGAGAAATGAACTGGTAACAGGTTCCACATTCCTCTGTGTGAAAAGTATCATATTCCTTATCTCAAACTATCCTGATTAAACCAGAAGTTAAGATTTCACCCAGTAATGTTCATTAACAGACAGTTTTCTTAATTGCATAACACTTATTTTTAAAATTAAATCAAGCTATTTCCTCTGATGATCTTTGTTTAAAGAGTAATTAACTTTTTATTCAGCAGTAACACACAACAATCCTGGGATCTGAAATCAGCTGACTTAATAAACAACTTGCTCTAATTCCAATTTCCAAGCTGCAGATCCACTACTGACATGCACTTTTGGCATCTATAACCATACCTGCTTATGACAGAATCATAGAATGGTCCGGGCTGGAAGAGACTTTTAAGATCATCTAGTTCCAACCCCCTGCCATGCACAGGGACATCCTTCACTAGACCAGGTTGCTTAGAGCTCCACTCAACCTGGCCTAAACACTTCCAGGCAGGGGGCAACTTATTGGAGGGAACACTGTACAAATTTCCTCTCTGGATTTCAAATTACTAAGGCATTTTTAATTCATGGTCGTTAGTAAAGAGATATGTACACATAGTAAATGTTCTGGTACTGATGGCATTTCCTCTCTTGGCTATAAGAACTAGGAACTGCTAAATAACTAAAATAAGTTTGTAAATTTGGTCAAATGAGACTACATGTTCTTCCGTATTTCATCTGTGATTTCATCCATTTTCTCTCCTGGTTGGGAATGTAAGGTCCAATTAAAGTATTTGCTTTTCCCGTCTGAATTTCATTTATATTCCTGTATAAATATACTTCTGGTTTTCATTAAAAAGGATTCTGCAGTACCTTTAACTTTCTACTAGGATAGAAAATGTTATGTTACGGAGACACTCAGCAGGAGCTTACATCCTTTGCTTTAATGGGGAACCTGCAGATTTCCTCTGAAGTTTTCAGGAACAGTCACTGGTCATAAAGCAGCTCTGGAGGTCAGGTAGGTTCTTTCAGTCCGTGCTATTGTGGCAGCTCTTTCTCACTGTGTGCACTTGAGTAGAAAACACAAAGAAATCCTGAGGCCATATGCACTCAGCAGCAACAAATCACATCCTCCATCATCGGCCAGTGCAGGATCCACAACATCTGTGTCACTCTTGACACATGCTTGTCTCATCTTTCTCAAAGGTTTCCAGCCTCTCCAGAGATCTGCTGTTTTTCACCGTTAGGAAGCTTTCACTGTGTTTGACTGCTTTGTTGGACTCTAAATTTATGATGAATAAACCTAAACAATAAACTGAAAGTAAGCTCTGCTACTTTTTCAACATATGCTAAGGAGATGCCTATTTTAAGTTGTTCCGTATTGTAAAGTAGTTATTTTGGGGTAGTTGTCAAACTATAAGGCACTGTTTTATTTCATACAGCCACATTCACCTCCAAGAATATTACAAAATGCTTGATTGATTCTCACAGACAAATACCTCAAAATGAGAATTGGTGAAGGATATTACTGTCTGAGACTGTTTGATTCATCCCTCATGTCTTGTTATCCTTTCTCACTGCTTCAGTCGTAAATTGGCACAACATTTATTTGTCATCTCTTGGGCATACTGTTATGTGTTTTCAAACCAAATTATGTATTTGCTTTTCATTTAGACATTACTTAACCATGCCACTCCTCCAGGCTGCAACCACAGAGAAATGAGGCAGTTACACTTTCAACTCTTACAAAAGTCTTAGCATAGTGGAAAATAATGCTGATAATGGAGGAGCTACAGTCAATTCATTACATCCATCCCTCTTTTTCTCCAGTCCTATGGGAGGACAATATTTAGCTGGAATCAAGGCCTTTCTATTATGTATTGTCATTTTTATAGGCCTATATCTATCCTTATTTCAGCAGAAAATAAAAAAGATACTTTTCAAGTGATCGGAGACTCAAGTTTCTAAATTCCCTGAAATTACAGTTGAAGCTAGCAATGAGAAAGTACACAGCACTGACATGACAGAAAATCTAAATTTGATTGTACTTGTCTGTTGTATCTAATATCTTCATAGACCTGATTCTTATTTTCATCACCATGAGATAGTCCTGAAACAGGTCTACACACTGATCCCCTGATCTTTAGGAATCTCAAAGTTATCCACTTTTTTTTTAAGATTTATAAAGTCATTGCCCATTTCTTAACTTGTCTGAAGTTTCAAACCTTAAAATTCTTCCCTGTCAGCCATTTCATGCACAGGGAGAATATAAAATATTTTAAAATTGTTATCTCTCCAGTGCTAGAGTGTAAAAGCACTTTTTAGGCAAGTGCATTTTAATAGTTTCCATTCTATGCCATGAAAGAGTATTTTTAGATTTCATCTTATTTAAACTCTAAATGATTTAGAATCTTTCATCATGTTTTCTCAGCCACAAGTTTCACTGGCATAGCTAAGTACAAAAGTCATCTGATCTCTCCTCATGAAAGTTCTTATGTCACATGCTCATCACTCCTATAGGACACAGCTTCTTCTCAAACACCTTTAATGAACAGAAAAAGACTTAAGCACATACTTGTCTTTAAGTATGAACCTAAACCTTTTGGTTAGCTGAAACTCAAGGCTTTGGCAGGATTTAGTTCATTAGCAATTTTCTCTAGTATTTTAGAAAGATAATACATACTTTTTGCCCTGTATACCAGTAACACATAAACTTCAAGATAATAAAAATAGAAATTTTTCATGGTTTAGTTAGTCAAATTGTAGGCAAGCCTTTCTGTTTCCTGAATACTCAGGCAATAAATCAATGCTTATTTACAGCATCAAATTCTACTTAGTAGTATAGTTCTGTACTATTGTAATTACATATTATTAAAACCTGGTTAAACTTTATCAGGCCAAAATTCATTGAATCAAGGTACTGAGATAAACATTGAGTTACAGGATAAAATACCTTAATTGCTATATCACTCATTAAGTTAATTTTCAGGAAAAATAAAGTAAAACACCCTGTTTGTTCTGATACTGGATAGCTGCTTAAATGCACATGTGAATCCCAGACTACCTTCATTAATTTACTTACTCTTGTCTTTGTTCAGTTTTCTCTGAATCAGTTCTTTCCTTTTCGAGTCAGTATCTTCAAGTCAGCTTTTATCGCTCTTTTTCAAAATGTTATAGATAAAAATAAAGCATTATATGAGAAGTTACTATCTAAACCCAAGAAATTTTCTGGTTTACACTTTTTTTTTGTTTGTTTATATCTTTAACCTGATTAGTTTTAGATGTGATCAATAAGAAGCACATCCAATTAGATATTCTTATATTCAGATGTTGGTAAAATAATTAACTACATTTGTTTATCTGCTGATAATAAAATGAGGTAACACAGTTTTTTTCCCTGCAATGGGAATGCCTTTGAATGAATATAAATTTAGAGAATGGGATTCTTTGAGGCAAGTTATTTTTAGAGTAGACAATCAGTAATTTAAGATCAGTTTAAGAAAACACCTCTAAAAGTCATCAGCGAGGAGACACCATTAAATAGCATATGCTGGAAAGTTGGAGGGTTTGAGTGTAGCCTTAATGTTATTTAAAGAACACGTGACCTACCTGTACTCTGTAAGAAAGCAGTGACTCTGAAAAGAGGCATTTCAAGTAGAAAATCAGTTGACAGTGAATTCCCAGTAGGACTCTGTGGAGCAATATTCCTGTGTCTGTAAACAGGATAGAGGGACAGAAGAATAGAAATTAGATTTTAACCCTGAATAAAGGGGATTTAAGGAGTCCAGCTTTAAAGAGCATACCAGTTGCAAGAAACAGAATCGGTTATACCAGGATGAAGACGTCTTTTCAAATAGGAGACTTGCATGTATTTTGGGATTTTTTAAAATTTTTTTATGAATATCAGATTATCGTATATAATGCATAAGTATAATATTTTAAAAATATTTTTAAAAAAGGAGGTACTAAAGGGCTATAGAGAAGATGCCAAAGTCATTTCAGTGATGAGAAGCTGAAGACAGTGAACAGAACACAAATGAAGACACAGCCCTTTACAGTGACAGTGACTAGTCATCGCAGCAGCTAACCATGCAGTTTGTTGACTCTATCTCTCAAAGCCTTCAGATCAAAACTGGATATTTCCATGGTAGTTATCTCTTAGTCAAACCCAGACATTCAAATCTACAGGCTGGATGACAAGAAGTCTTAGCTAAGCCTAGGGGTAACTCTGTTGGATGAAATTTAGTAGTCTATAGAAGATGCTACAACAATGTTAACTAACCTAGTGGGCTCCTGTAGATTCTGAAGGTATATATTAGGAGGTTAAATACATTGCCCTCTTTGCCGTCTTACAGTTTTTGGCAGGTAATGTTCACATGTCATGGACTGCAGGATGATAATTAGATGTTCAGTCTCATTTCAGCAAAGAGAAATAATGCTTCCTCTGAATCATTCCTGTAGTAAATTTGATTTGTCTAATTGGATCAACACAAGGCTACAACAAAGTCATCTTCTTCCATGTAGTGTTTAAGGCACAAATGGAACTTTAAGCAAATGCATTAGAGTTAGGTGTCCATTGCAAACTTTTCTGTATTACATCATAGGTACTGCTCCGAGTCTTGCAGGGTTTTAGCATTTTTTTGAGATGGACAGATTTGAGGAAATCTCCCATACAAAACTGATCCTACTTCTAGTCATCTCAAGAAAATTCTCAGATTGGAAAAATAATCCCAGTGGAGTTAAATTTGAAACTGTTAGAAGTTAATATGTTGTGATGTCCAGGATGTCTGAAGGTACAAAGGAAAATAGTTACAGCGAATGAAACCACAAGAACCTCCCCTTAGAAACAAGATTAAAAACATGTTTTTAGGAGAGTTTTAATTTACTTTTCAACAACCTGCTGAAAGCTGTGGTATCAGTAGTCTTGGCTGATGTTTTAAAACCTCTGCATTAGAAATTCCACGGAAATGATGCCACTTGGTATATTAATTATTACAATTTACTTCTCTTATTTTGCTGGTAAGTAGGGAATTTTTTAGTTATTTCTTTTACCTTGGAATTCTCCAAACCCTAGTTGATCAAGGAAGGCAATGTGAATTTATCGATAAAGGATGAAAGTGTCATTTGCTCAGTTTTAATGCATAAATTCTTCAAGCTGCTGTTTTACGGAGGAAAGCAAAAATGAGGGGAAAGAAAGTACAAAATTACTTAAAGTAGTAGATAGACAGAAAATTAAAGTTACATCTCAGCAGAAAAGTAGAAAAATATGCATTCATATCTATACTGATATTTTTGTGTGCAGTTGAGCTGGACAATATATTATTTCAGAATTTTTCTAAAACTGTATCCTGGAGCACTTATAAAAGTGTATATATTCTCTTACAACAATAAATTTAAAATAAAAAAAAAGTTATTTAGGATTTTTTTTTTTTATAGCCTGATCAAAATGCATAAGGTATTTCAAATATGAGCCACCTCTTTCTCTTCAAAAAGTTAGCTACCTCTCCTTTATTCAACTGAGGTGAGACTTGTTTTTTGTGGGTAGAGAAATATCACTATTGATGCAATGTACTGATTTTTTAAAGATATTTTTCTCACCCAAATAAAAAGTGTGGCCTAGAAACTCTTCTGGATTATTACCATTTTAAAAAGTGTTTCATGTTAGCTTTAAGGAATCTCTTTCAATACAGAACAGTAATTTCTGAAAATACATTTCTTAATATTTATGTTCAAATTGCAGCCAGCAGTGGGCCAGAGCTTTTGGTCATGCAATACCCTGAAGATGCCAGCGTGCTCGTTAACTCCACAGTGTGGATGCTGTGTGTATTTGAGTACCCCAGTGAGGAAGATGAGGAGCCAGTCGTGTACTGGAGGAAAGGCCCTGACTTCCACAACCAGCAAAACCTCCAGTCAAGCCCCAGCACGGGGAGGCCACAGGTACACATTACAAAAAACATCCTCAGGGGATTCTCCATCTTGAAACTGAGCAACGTTGACCAGAATGCCAGTAATTCCTATTTTTGTGATGTGATGCTAACACAGAAAATCCAGGGAAAACGTGGAAACGGCACCAAGCTGACAGTGCATGGTAAGGAGTGTTTGGGAGTGACAGCAAAAGTCTTGATGTGTGCAAGGTGAATTAAATTTTCATTTAGGCTTACTCTCTTCTCTCCCACCACTTGCCTCTGCCAGAGGAAGGGTGTGCAAGACCAGTCCACAGTCAGATGAGTTGGGGAGGGTAGGCATGCCTTTTGTTTGAACTATTTATACAGTTGGACAGACAGTGAGTTTCTGTGGATCTAAACCAGTTCACTGCAAAGTAGAACTCTGACTATATATTTTAAAGAATTCTAAATATTTACATACCAAAATCTGTTAAAATTATGTGTTTATTTTAAATACTTAGTCTTCCACAGACATTTGTACCGTATTTAAATCACCCAAATCAATCCCATGATAATATTTTTTATCATTTTCTTCAGTCTTTATAGGAAAATGGTCTCCTTTGAAAAATGCAGTTTGTGCTTTCTCTTCCAGTTACTCAAAAGCTGTACAGTAAACTCACAGAGCAGTGTGAGTATTTTTGGAAAGAGTGTACGTGACAGTAGGGATATGTGGAAGTAGAATTTTTGTTTGACTGTAAAATTATTTTCAACAACTTATAACTTTTCCCCATCTTCTAATTATGAATGCAATTCCCACAATCTTGCTGGGCATATGACCTCAGTAACTAAGGTACACTATTTCATGAGCCAAATTTGCTTCATGTGGACCTTCCAGACAAATCAGGCTAGCAAGTCCTAAATGCCACACAGCACCTCTTTCATTCCAGATGTGATTAACAATCGCCCAGTGCAATTCTTCAGAGTCCCTAAAACACCAGAGCAATCAAGGAAATTCAATTGACTATTGTACCATAAGCATATGTTTGTTTTAGCTTAAAAAAACAAAAGGAAATAAAAAGTTGTCTGAGACTTAGTAAGATAACTATCATTTACATTGCTTCTCCTACATAACAAAGATATTTTCCCACTTCTACTAAACTGAGAATTTTGTTTACTTTCCATTGTATAAGTAATTTAGAACAGGTTCAAAAATTTCATGTTTGGAGTAAAAAGAAGACAAGAGATCTCTCTAGAGAAGCTTAAACTTTAAGCTTGAAAAAATAACATAAGAAAATATGTTGAAAACAAAGGCAAAGTGCTTTTTTGGTCAATTTTCATTAATCCTTCAAATGAAATCTTATCAGAAAAGCAATGGGGTTTTTTTTCTGTTTCAAATACTTAATTTTCTTTCTCTTTCTTCCAGATTTCAAATGCAAAGACTTTATGAGATCGGATGAGATCTGGTGGGGCTGGTTCCTTCTTCTTGGATGCACCATCTTTGTCACCACGGTTATCATAACTTTTGGTGTAAGTAATAACTTCAGAAACAAATAATACAAACCTAAAGGTGGGTAGCATCCTCTGATGGAAAGAAACGATAAGCAGATTAGCCTGAATATGCATGCCCTATTTTATGTTAACTAAAGTGTTAGAGGTATAGTCCACACCCTTCAAATATTTTGGGGGCACAGCCTTAAAGTAAAAAAAGATGAAGCTGAGACATATAGAGAAATTATATGTTTTTTTCTGAGCTTGCTGTAAATTGGGAAGCTATTTTCTATGTTACTGGCTGATCTTCTTACTTTTACCCTCAAACAGAAGAGAAAACAAATGCCTAAATGATTAGCAGTTTGAAACACATCCTGCTCCCTTCACATTTCTGGGCTCCAGCTCCTAATTTCATGAGCTCCCCTGGGCACACGTCAATGTCTGCTCATCTTTTGTGTTACTCATGTTCTGACCAACCAACCAGTCATGCAAGGGTTTCATGCCCACTTCCAGTCACTAGTTGGTATGGGCCACATCTGGACATTTACCTGTCCAGCAGTGCAGCACCCTGGCAACTTGAAAATATTTTTGCAACAGAAAAAGAAAATGTTAGTATACAAAATTGTCTAAACCCATGGGGAGTTCTTACGCTTCCCATAGTATTTTAAAAAAACCTTCCCTCTTTTCTATTTGTGCCTCTGTCCCCCACTTCAGGAAAAAACTTCATAATCATTTTAATCAAGTACTTTTTATGGAACCAAAACCTAAAAAGCCAGTTATTAATGAATAGCTCTACTTTGATCCTACTTGGGAATATCCTTCATGTAAATGAAACCATTTGGAAGGAAATAAATCTGTGCTGAAGCAATCTGAGCTACGCCCATAACTTGAGGCAAATCAGCATCATAAGTCTTTGAAACCATGGATGGAACTACTTTCCTGCCTAACCCTCACCAGTACAACATGCTTTACTTACATTTACAAGGTCTCTATTTGCAAGTGTAATTCCAAGATCATAATTTATATGAGACCTCAGAAACTCCTTGTGCTTCATTGACAATGTCTCTTGTTAAAACTACTGTAGTAGAGTCCCTTATAAGTTAATAAACATGGGCTAAACTGGACCAAGAGGGAGTAGGTACCAAACTTAACAGGCTTAGGGGAATAAAACTTAGTTCTTGAGAAATTAACACAGTTTTAAACCAGCAGCTCTTCTATGTCTAGAAAGATGCTTAAAGCCTTTCAGGGACCCAATGATTTCCTTCACCTTGTTCTGTCTTCCTCCGCTTGTGCTAGTTAAAGGTACTACTTAAACAGGATACTTCAGTGGCACTGAATCTGGCATTATGGCAACAGCTCCCTCTCTGTTACTGATGCACAGCCAATGAATTCATTATCAGATAAGACTCGGCACCAGTGACATAAGTTACAAGACTTACAAAGACATTTACAGTATCTGATTGCACTTCTAGGTCAAATAAGGTTTGGGTTTTGTTTTCCTTAACAACCAGTTTTTAAGTACTTTTACCTCAAAGCCACAACAAAACCAGAAATGTTCACAGAGTTCAGGCAGTAGGAGACAAAATATGAGTATTTAGGGGAGTAGTGAACTCTCACCAGAGAGAGATGTGGTAAACAGTCAAACCTTACTAAAACACAATAGCAGCGGAAGCCTGCCAGAAGCTATATTGCATCCTAACATACAAAGTGAGACAAGTGAGTCTCTCCTAAAATGAGTCACTATAAGCACAAGTAGCAAGAAGTAGCAGTAAACTGGGATGGAGTTTAACTTTCTTCATAGCAGTCTGTATGGTGCTTTGTTTTGGATTTGTGGTTAAAACAATTCCTATCACAGCAGTGATTTGGTTGAACAGTGCTCTAATGGCATCAAGGCTTTTTCTCTTTCTCACTCTGCTGAGAGTGAAAAAGCTCCAGAGAGGAGGCTGGCAGGGGGGCAAGAGGCTGGAAGGGGACACAGATGAGACAGCCGACTCCATATGACCCAAGGGATATCCCATTCCATATAATGTCATGCTCTGCAACAAAACCTGGGCTAGGGGAAGAAGAACAAATGGATTATTTTGCTTTCAAGTTGCCCATTTCTCATAGACTGGCTGGGCAATTTTTGCTGGATGCAAGTGGTGCAGGGGTTTTGTTGTTTTTGTTGTNGGGGTTTTTTTTTTTTTTTTTTTTTTTTTTTTTTTTTTTTTTTTTTTTTTTTTTTTAGCTCTCTCCACCTGTTAAATGTCTTCATATTGACAAATGAGGTTTTTTGGTTTTGTTCCTCATATTCTCTCCCCAGTCCCACTCTTGGGATGGAGAAGTGAGCAAGCAAGCAGCTCTGCAGATGCTTGGCTGCTGGCTGGGCTCAACCTACCACATAGAGCAACACTGAAATTTATAAAGTTAGGAAGTTTATAACTTTTAAAGGTCATTTCTTTACTAAATGACAAATGTGTCCTGTCATGAAAATATACATTGTGTCAAAATCAGAGTGTAAACTAATGAAAGTGGGACTGGATGACTCAAAGGTCCTTTGGCCCTTACAGTCCACTGCTTAAATCCAGCGTGTCATGACTGGTTAAAACCTTCAGGGAGCTTCTATACAGACCTCAGGAAGAAGGCTGACTTGCCTTTTCTGAGTCTAAAATCCACTCAGCTGTTGCCTCATTTCTTACTTCTGCCAAACTTTCTCAGGGATTCCAAGTCCAGACTAGGGCACAGCAAGGCACTAACTCAATGTAACCTGTGCCTGATAACTGTCATTACAATGGCACTTGGGGATTTTTCACAAAACAGGACATCTATCTCCAAAAAACCCCCGTCTGTACTACCTAAGAATCAAAAATGAATTAAAATGTCTCTCCCAGCTGTAGGGATAGATACAATTTTGGAAGAATTTATATCAGAAGGTTAGGAACTCGGTTTTCACCGGGAAGGCTTTCTGCCTTTCTCNGGCCCTAACTGACATGCACAGAGGTCTTGGGTAGGCAGGGGAGAAACAGAGAGGATAAAAGAGGCCCTGAGGGGGCAGGAACTTGCCTTTTTTCCCTGGAGGCTCAGTGCGCCACATCATAAAAAAGTGGTCCCTGCATCTGAAATAAATCTTTTTTTTAATCCTTCCACTTCTTGGCATTCTTGGGAAGAATATCTCAGCATGTTTACCCTACACAGCACTCCTATGCCCTACTGGGAATTAGAGAAGCATTACATGAAATCATTGGTACACAGTCAGACATATTTTCAACTTGTTTCTTGAGTACAATATGAATCGCCCTTACTCTGATACCTGTAAAGACTTAGAATTCATCATATAAGATTTTAATTCACTCAAATTAATTAATCTAACACTGTTAGGACTTGTTCTTAATAATTTTAAACCAAAATGTACTATAATTATTCTGCTGTATCATAATGGCACACATCTGACCATAATCCACTTGTTTATTAAGTTAGAACCAAATAAACAATCAACCAATAACTACATAGGTATTAGTAACTTAACTTACATATTAATAAATATTTTACTACTAATAATAATAGTTATTAATAGTCTGACAATTTATGAAGGTTTAGTTAGTATTTTCACATTTTACTTTGACTGCAAAATGCATAACAACTTTTAAATCAATTCAGAATAAGCAATGGACTACTATACCACTAAAGGTAGCCATCTATAAACTGCCTAACAATATATGTTGTTGTGGACTATTGCAACAGATTCATCAATGCTGTACAAAGTGCAAGAATGGGTCAAGAAATACAGACAGCAGTGCTACCCTGCAAAGTGAATGGATTCATGAACAGCCACCAAGACCAGTTAATAATGAGTTTAATCAAGAATATGAAGATATGTCAATAATAAGAACTTTAAGTTACACTGGAAGGAAAATGATATGAAAAAGAAGATTTGAGCATGTGTGGTGTGTGCTACTCCTATCAAGGTAGAAAAGAAACATACACACAAATCTCTTCAGTAACATGCAATGTTTTTTCTTCCTGTATTTATTTCAAGTTAAAAAAGTTTGCACTCCATGCAGCTACAACTGAAATGAGCTTTAGTGTATGGAACTATCATCAAAATACTGTAAAAGCTTTTTACACTGTTTTTTCTACTTCAAACAAAAGAACACAGTCACAATTTTATTTTTACCCAGATTAAGGCAGCTTCTTTGCTTTAAAAATGCAGTTCTGTAAAACAGTATCTGCCCACTGTAATGACAGTTTGAGAGAGAGGAGTTCCTCACATTCCCTGTGCACTGTCTGACCTAATTTCTAACTCCTTCCATATCCTCCATATTTACAAATCCCTACAACTCCTTCTATTCTTAGCTATTTAGCCAGCTATGCTACCTTGTAATGTACGTTCCAACAGAATAAAAATACCTAATGTGGTTTTAAACCACATAACTTACATGTTTGTAAAGAAATATTAATTACCAAAATAATCTTGGCAGGTAGATAGGCTACATAGTTTACTGCTGTAGGGCTTAAGTTTATTGCTTATGTGTCGTATCTAAGACTGTAATAGAAATTACTTGGATCAAAAATGGGTCTTCTAAACTTGACTTAGAGTGCTTAGAACAGTTGTGGAATCTAAGTAAATAACAACAACACAACTAAACTGCATAGAAAGAGATTATCATAATTTGCATGGTAATTAAGTACTTGAGAAAATGCAACCTTGGTATAGTTATATATGTGCGACTCGAAGGAAAGGGAGACTTTGACAAAGTATTAAATTACTGCATTTTTTTCCCCAGCCAAATATTTCAAGCTGAATACTGTGTTTCAAATTTGCTTATCACAGTAAATATATTTTGTGAATGGGAACAGTTCATAGGCTAAAATGATAAAGGTTACAGCCTTATACATTAATTGCGCAGTAAGAACTGGGTACACACTGTTCACTGGATTCAGCTTCATCACTTGCCATTTTTTCTGAAACATTTTCTTTCCACATCAGTAAAGATGCCAAATAATTACAAGAAATTGATCTGACCCTTTGACTGATTTTGGTGAAAATGCTAGCTACTACACTTGGAGCAAAATACGACTTTCAAGGGGACAGATAGGCTGTGTTTGAATATCTGGATAGGGGGAAAACAGTTATGAAGAACCTTTTTTTAAATTATTATTATTATTTTTATTATTATTTGAACATTGGGAACTAAACAATGGTCTTTTCTCCTCCTCTACCTAAACTGGGAACTAATTCCATCTGCAGTCATACATATTTAGGTTTCCAGAGTCAGTAAATCAAACTTTAATTGTGGGTGTAAATACATAGTTCTTTTCCAGCAAAAAGAAGCACTTGAAATTTGCTATTTTCAGATTCTTTTAAAAATAAAATCCTTACTGCATATAATACATGCCTCTTAATTTTAAAGGTAAAATTATAAATTGTGTTAAATATTAAGGAGTTAAATACATGGAATGTTTATATATTTAACATAGAGTTTTAGAGGGCAGAGATACAGCCATTCCATCCTTTTAGATGTGAACTCCATCTGAGCCACAGATGCAGTTCTGTGAAGAACTGAAGGCAACAGTCACTGAACCGAAGTCACCTCCAAGTACACAAAGCACAAGGAGGTCAATGCATTCAGCAAAGCCCTTCAGCTCTGACCTTTTGTCAAAAAAAAACCAAAGAAGAATTCATACCTAATCTAGCAGGCACAACTAGAAGGTGCATTTAAAAAAACATCTAATTCAGATAACTCATAGATTTAGTTCTTTTCTTTCCGCTTTATAACACTGCCTCCACTTCAGATCAATGGTCCTTCAAATGAAGGTCAATGGGATGTCTGCAGTTTTTCACACATTTCTCAGAAGCAGCCGAAAGCTGCTTCCTAAGAAATTGGACATAAACTTCTACTCTGAAAGGTTAAAAATTCAGAAAGTTCTGGGGAACTGAAAAAACATATTATGTAATATGTTCTACCACCTAACATCAACAGTATGAAGACATTATTTGTCATCTTCCAGTCCACATCCTTTTTGGGCAACCTATCCCAGCCACTCTCACACTAGTGTTTCCTGATGTTTTGATGGACCCCATTGTGTTCCATGTTGCACCCATTGCCTCCGATCCTGTCCCTGAGCACCACTGAAAAGAACCTGGCTCTATCTTCTTCAGCTATTTATACAAATCAGTAAGATCCCCTTGATCCTTCTCTTCTTCAGGATACACAATCACAGCTCTCCCAGCCTCTCACATATCAGACACTCCAATCCTTAATGGTCTTTATGGGCCTGCAGTGGACTCATTCCAGAAATTCCATAACATCCTTGTACTGGGGAATGCAGGACTGGACAAAGCACTCCAGATGTGGTTTAGCCTCTTCCGCGTAGAGAGGAAGAATCACCACCTTTGAACTGCTGGCAACTGCTAAGGCAGGACAGATACTGTTGGCCACCTTTGCCTTTAAAGTATATTGCTGGCTCATGGTCTTTTTGTTGTCCTTCAGTATTTCCTCAGGTCCTTCTCTGCAAAGCAGATACAGGAACTTGCATGTTCCTTTGTTGAATTTGATGAAATACTCTTCAGCGCAATTCTCCAGCCTGTCCAGGTCCCTCTGGACCATGTGTATATGTTCAGCTCCACATGACTTAAGATTCTCAAGTTAATGATCTAATATATGAAGGATGGAGTCTTAGCCCTCCAAGGACTGGAGACAGAACTCCTGATAATCTTAGTAGGACTCAAGTTTACCTTCAAATCTCTTAAATATATACTCTGATAGGAACCATGTAGACAAGCTAAAGGAAAATAGTAATTGAAGCAGTCACTTCCAATTACTTCATCTGGTATTAAGGATTATTTAATACATCCTCAGCTAGGAGTTTAACAGTAATTACAGATTTCAAGACACATTGTGTATAAATTACATTAGAGTCTGGAAAACTGGGCAGAAAACACTTCACACACTTATTGGACCACAGAAAAATACATAGGATAATAGCATACATGCCATATGGTTTCCCTATAGAAATGAAAGAAGATGGGAAAAAGGATTGAAATTGATGTTCATATGAAGAGGGAGCTAGGAGAAAGGATGGGTATTGAAGTTCATATGAAGAACTGCTCTTGAAGAAATAAGGTACTTGTCTAGGTATCATATATTTATAGAAGTATCTACATCCGGATGATGAGCACTACTGCTTAGCCTTGTACTCACTGCCAATTGCTATTTGTATTAGCTAACAAAAGAATTCTTGCATATTTATAGTGATTTTCATTTCCAATCTTTACACACAAAGGTGACCAAATTTTTCAGGGTCAGAGCACATTTCAGAGTTGAGTCTTTTTAGAAAAACAGAGCTCTTAGAAAACACAGAATTACTCCCAAATATCCTAGACAGAGCGTTGATATATTCACATAAAAATTCACTGCATTTCTGAAACATGAAAATTATGAAATCCAAGAATACAAGCATTAATTGAATGCTACATCCCAACCACTATCCAATTTACAAAAAGGAATGAGTTTCTTTCATTTCAAGGACTAAAGTGATCTTCCTCAATAGCTCTTAAGAGAGGTGAAGTTGTTCTTTGCTTCAGCATGCACAGAGTGAAGTTTTAACTGAAGACTTGGGCTTAATACACCTGGGCATGCCCTCTTTACCTTGTGTCATTCAAAAGAGCCTAAACTAACTTCATTAGTTACGGAGAACACTAATGGTTAAAGACAGACTTACATGGTCTTTAGAGTACTTCTACATTTTTTCATTGTCAGTTTTTCTAGAATTTACTTGCAGCTTCATGAGGAGAGATGGAAAACTACTGTATATTTCTATTCTCATATTGAAATGGCAATTTTCTAGTCTCAGTAGGTGTCATGTTGTCTATCCTTATCAAAATTATAATTAAAAGGTAAGGCACCAACTCCTACACAGCTGTCCAGTTCATATATCTGGAAAACAATTTTCTTAATGCTTCTCCATCTTTCCCTAGTACAATTATAATTGCACAAGTTCTCTCCTTTGTCAGTATACAAAAAAGCCTTCTTCAAATTTGCTGTTCCTTTCTTGCACACGAACAAAAAAATGGTGGTAACTGATCTGACTAGAGGAAAAACAGTGTTGCCATACAGCTTGCATTCTCGAACACGAGTCTTTCTTTGGGAAAATATGAAATTCTCTAAGAAAAAAATTACTCCCTGACCAAATAATACCTAAATCATGTGAGACACATCTCTGGAGTACAACACGATCTCAGACGAGCTTCCTAAAATCAATAAATGTATTTCAGTATAGAAGGGTCTCTGCTGCCTAAAACAATCTTTATTATCTATAGACCAAGAGGGAAAGATACAGATGCAGCACAGAAATTATACATTCTTAATAGCCTCTTATGATTTGTATGTCTTACCTGTCTACTTCTGCACAGATATTTAAAAACAAGAAAAAGTGCCTGAGCATATCCTTAGCATAATCTGAAGTAACATCAGCACAGATACTAACATCGTGCTCTGTAATTAAAAATACATTCTCATGATAAAATATTACCTCACCCCATCTCACTTTCTAGATTTGACTATGTTTGTACTAATGATTTTCAAAAGTATTCATAAAATCTGAATCAAAACCCCAAACAGACCAAAGCAATGGTTTCCCAGACAACACAGCTAGCATAGCTAGTAATGTTTCAGCAGAAACAGCCTTAACCACAGAAATAATAAGTATTGTTTGCAATTACATTCATTGCAAAACTTATCAACAGCATCATGGTACAAAGTAGGTAAGAGGATTTGCAAAATTCATTTCCTTCAACCTTCTAAGATATGAGTAACATATTATTGAAAAATAGTTATGCAGCCTATTTGTGTAGCAAGTCCACCAGAAAATTCTGATGAGTGCAGGTTCTGCTTTCAGCCACACAAGGACTGCACCTAATACGAATCTAAAAGAAGCAACAGAATCTATTTAAGAAGTATTCTTGAAATTAAAAATTCATTTATTTCATTGGGGTATATTTTGACAAAAGAGATCACTAACTGATTTTCAACTCCGCTTATGTAGGACTTGTTAAAAAGCACTTAGGCTTTCGTGAGAAACATAAACAAGGTGGCGAGGATTCTTTTTTTCAGCACAACTGATTTATGATTTTCTAACAGAAAATTCTAGTTATTAGTCAGCATAATTAGCCAGGAAAGAGCCATAACAACTGAAGAGCTTGCAAAGTGGTAAAAACCTCCTGAACTTCGTCCATACAAAAAGGCTAATATTCACTCCCTGAAGAATACAACTACTGTTGAAACAAAGTTAAGTAGCTCTGATCTTGTTGGATTTCTGTTTCCCTCAGTGAAAAAGAGTTGTTTCAAGATTCCATCAGAATTCCAGAAGAGGTGTTACCATTGAATCAGAGACTTTGACCATAGCAGACCAATATGAGAGAAATTTTAATAGCATTATCTACTAATGCTATCCATGCTGAAAGTTATCCTCTCTATAAATGAGAACGCAAGTGAGAGAGGCACAGATGCCTTGGTAGACCGACGGTAACTCATTTCAGCTTTACATGCAAAAACGCTGTCCTACAGATCTGGAAGTCACACGAGCTATCCTGTTTTCACTCTATACGGAATCTCATGCATCCAGAAAGAGCTGCTATTCGAAAATGAAAGTAAGGGGCCTTATATCAGCCTCTTCCCTTCTTTTTGATTTCTTTCATTATCAAAACCAGTAATAAAATAATTCAGTCCCTGCTCATGAATCCTAATTTGATGCAATCTAAATCTGGTGGTTACATGCCAAAGAGGTCAAACAGCTATGGAAGGTTTTTTTTTTTCCTTAACCACAGGTTTTTCAGTTGTTCTTAGGAATTCTAAAATTTTATACATGCTTAATTAAACCTCAAATTTTTTATTTCTGTTTTACATATTAATAAACCAACCTAAAATACATACTTATAAACCACTCTTTGCTTTTAAACAAATAGTTGTGGATTTTAGCATTTAGACATTAGACTGAAAATCCTGATCTTAAAGTATAGCATTCCAAGAAACTTTTAAATAAACTCTTGACAAAAGACTCAAGAAAATATATTTATTCAATTTTGGCAGAGGAAGAAAATATAATAAATATGACAACTTCTTACACCCTTCTTTACAAATTATTTTTATATCACACTTCTCCTACAAATTTCAGTGTTTCAAATTTTAAAAGAACACATTCACTGAAAAATTAAGAACTTTTAATGTGAAAAAGAGTGCAAATGTTTTAGTTTTTTGTGGCTAGTGCTTAATCTTCAAGTCCTTTAGAAGACTGCAAGAAATTCTTTAGATCAATAACATTGAGAGCATCCAATTAATACGCACAAGTACATTAAGTGAATAATATAGATTGTAATTTTTCATGATATAACATCAGTTTGTCTCTCAAATAACATTGAAAAAGACTTTTCCAAATTTCTGTTATTATGACAACACAAGCTTTTTACAAATCCCACACTCAAATCCCCAGCTGAAGCAAAATGAATTTAAGTGGAACCTCCTCCTCAAAACAAGACATCCACCAGGCAAGCATTATTTCCATTCTGACATGTTTATACAGTTCTTTGGAGTGCAACTGATACTTTCTCAGCAGAAGCAGATTCAAGTCCATTAGGATTTTTATTTTCACAAACAGCAAGCAGGGCAGCAATCCCTGAGACTCTCCAGGAAGCCTGTAGCTGTGTTTTGACAGCCATCATGTCTCGCTACTCTTTTATGTGCCATCTATTCAAACCAGTTTTCTTTCAATAAAAAGCGTACAGCATCGTCAAAGCCATTTTGGTACAATGATTCCATTTTCTCCTGGTCTGGTGGGAACAAAGCTTGATTAAGTCTTACTAGGTTGGCCAGTGACAGCTGCAACAGAGCAAGAAGTTACAAATTAGTTTATTAAAGCAACTTATCTAGATGTGACTGTTCTGTCATGTGTTTCCATAGCATATGCAAAAACAAAAGACCAGCATAGCTGTAGCTGCACCAGGAAATTAACCACGTCCAGGTTCACTGCTGAGCGCCAAGGCAAACTGGCACAAACACCACACACACGCTATTAAACTCACAGCATCCAGCACAGACTGTCTGCCTGTAAAACTGCCCAAAGTTTTTGAAACACTTCAAGTCTGGAAACGCTCCCAAAGCTGTCTGGCAGAGAGGTAGCTGGCACATGCTCAACTTGTGCAAGGAAATATTTTGACAACTTACTAGTGCAAACAACCACATCCTTGGGAACATTCCCAGGCAACGTTTATATATGAGTATAAACGTAGCTTGTATTACCAACAAATTAAGGACTACTCAGCTTTTTAAGCGGTCACTCCATCATGTAAAAATATTTTTGGAGCTTTATTCTTGAATACAGACTTTATTAAATTATGGCCAAATAAAAAATATAATTAAATTCAATAATGTTCTGAACAATTAGTTTATATAATATTTTAGCCACATACTTCATTATACACAATTGTGCAAAACAATATCAAAATCATCTTCATTATTTAAAGTAAGCAACAATTCAAATTCATTCTAGAAGATGGAGGAGATTCAAAGAGACAGAAAATTGTTAACATTCCGATACAGATAAATGAAGATATACAACTCTTCAACTTATGCAGATAACAATATTGCTGGAAAAAAAAAATATTCTTAGTGATCATTCTTACGGTTTTAAAAGCTAGAGGTGCTTCAAATCAAATAGTGTAAAATGTTTCCTGAGATTCTGCACAAGTCTGCACATGCATGACCCCAGAAGAAATTAATTTTCTACTCTAAACCAATCACCAACTCATTTTTCCTCCTCCAGATACACTAGATATTAGAAACAAATACGACCAAGAAATACGCAGTAAGTAATTGTGTATACTTTCAAAATATATGAAATAATCTCATACTTTATGACCTTTTGCCAAGTACTACCATTCTTAAAATCTCCCTGTGAAACATAATAAAGATTCAGAAGCTGGTCCAATTTAGAATGACATTACATGACACTAATTTTACTAAAATTAAGAAAATATTAAAAACTGTCTAAAAAGACACCTAAAGTATCAATTATTTTAATCTTTATTGTTTCTTTCTAATGGAATATTGTTGACCACTGGGTCTATCATTATTCAATATTTTCTTTCATCATGTCAAAAGCAGCAGGACTGTGGATCAAGTTTATGAGACAAAGGTTGCAAAGACAGAAATGTCAACAATGAAAAGGAGACAATAAACCCCAGTCTTATATCTCAACATACAGAAATGTTTCTGCAACTTCTAACAAGACTTCTGCAAAAGTGTTGTGGTCACAGGTGTGTTCACAAGCTCTCTTGAGCAGTACAGTGACAAGTCACTGCATACCATTTCTAACATACAACTTAAACTTGTATTTTAAATTCAGTTGGAGCAGTAGAGTTCAATAAGTATGAAAACACGTTCTGGAGTTTTCCTTTACTGAGGTATTCAATTTGGTTTTTTTCCTATAAACACTCTACCTACCCATAGACTAAGGATATGCAAAGCAAGCCTAATATTATTTTCACTTAACAGCCTGTTATAACGTGCTCAATTTTGTACTAGATCAATGATTGTCAAACTTCCTTCTTCATTCTACATTTTCTTTCCTTTGTGTCTAAGAAAAGGTTTAACCTCCATTTGCAAACCAGAAAATGCCAAAACTTTATGTAAGTTGATATATAACACAAAATAGACACTTAAATATAAATGAACTTAACTGTAGAAGTACCTTTTATTCTTTTTATGTTAACTGACAAACAAGTAACTCACCATCATATCTTGCTTTGCTAAGTTAACATAAAGATCCACACGTCCTTTATCTTGTGGACAGATATCCAATCGACCGCTGAAAGGAGAAATCGTCACAGTTCTTCCAACGGGCAAGATAGGAAGGCCATTGGTAAGGCCACCATCAACCCACTTCTATTGGGAAGAAGAAATATTTTCCAAGTTACTCTAGTACAGTATGATCATAATGGAATACTTTTTTCTTCCTGACCTTTCATCCTCCAGTCCACTCTCAAAAAAACTTACAAGTTTCCTTCTAAAAATACAATGGGTAATCTTGAATCAAGGAACTGACAATGTACACACAGAGTTATGAATCAATGACCATTTGACATAATGTACATATTTGTGTGTAATGTATTTATCAAGCTACCAATAAGGCTTGTTGATTAATCTAATAATAAAATGCCCCATACAGAATTTTTCTCAACACATACATGAAAATATGAGACTGTTAATATCACACATGAATCCCATTAAATGCTGTATACTCCTTTAGAACATTATTCTGATTGAAACTAGGAGCTGCACAATCTGTATGTGCAGGTAAACTGACTGCACAAGTGAAACCACATGACTCGTTCCCTCTTCTGTGATTCTTCTTCCAGAGCCTCGTCTTCTTACACAGGCTACACAAGACCGCAGTAGCTGGAAAGTGGAGGGTAAAGGTGGGTAGGAGATGAACAACTACAACACAGGAGGGAGCAGACAGGAGTTAGGTAGAGTGATGAATAAGATCTAGGGGCACAAATCTGATCTTTAGAAGGACCACAGCCAAATCCCATTCCAGTATAAGCAGGACAGCTGGGAAATTCTTTACTAATATATTTTATATCTTCATGTTTCTTTCTGTGCTTACATGCATAACCCGAAACTCAACACCCCTCTGCTGGCTAGATGCATTCACTAACATCATACATGAGGTCTGATGACCAGATGCATCTCAGTGAACTTTACACATCTAAATTCAATTAGTAATTCTACACTTTTATCATCCGAGGGAGAGAAAACAGTCACAAAAGTTGAAAAACCCAAATCAACAAAAAGGTCTCACAAAAAGTATATGATTAGGAAGTTTTTTATGACATTTAAATGTTTGCACACTGTCCCCCCACATTACCCTCTTCTTCACTATCTCAGATGAATTTTATATCCCTGATTTTAAAATATAAGCTACAAATACTAACATTCAACAGTTTCTATGGCCCTTTTCATCTTGTTACTTCATTGGATGCTTTAGTGCTTGACTCTTGACATTACCTGAGGTCAGCACCCACAAATCACCATTGAATTCCTTCACTTTGCACAAACATCATATTTCTCAATGCTTAGGATTGAGATTGTTTCGTCTTACAAAAGAAGGCAAAAAAAAAAGAGAATAAAATTCCAGAACCACAGTTATCTTTCAGATTTCTCAAACTCCCATTACAGCATTGCTGTGATCGCTGTGAGCAGAGCTGCAATATACCATAACATTTCTAACAGCACAGCTTTTTTGTGTGTATCTATAAATAGTAATTTATTATTGATTCATACGCCATGTTCCTTGGAGTACCAAGTGGCTTTTTGTTGCATTTCCTACTGTGAAAAGTACAGTGGATGCCCTGTCTAAGCCATGTCAAAGAAACCATAACAGATGATATTACTAATATTTGTCACAAGTCTAGCTTTGTACTTTTACAACTTAAAAGTTCTCACACTTTTAAAAATTATGATTATTTATTTTTCTCCCCTCTCCTCTTATGTAACTTCAATGTTTATTTAAAACCAAAACATTTACAAAAGCATCCCAATTATTTTTATTTAGCACTATTTTCTGTAGATTCTATTGTTTTATTTTCTTTTGAGCATTTGGGAGAAACTGCTTTTCAGCCAAAAACACTTTAGCTCCACACTCCCTTGTTCTTTGTAGTTATAAAACATCTATTTGCTGCAGACAAAGAAAAGTGATGTCCCAGCTTCTTTTAATTTCATAAATCAGTTCTTGAAAGATGCTTCTTAGTTGATGAGACAAATTCCTGGTAACTTCTGAATTAGTGTCACTAAAATCTAGTACAGTGCAAAGACAGAGAAAGTTTTGAAATAACGTGTGATGAAAACCAAACCAGCCAATGAGAATGAGGATGTGGGCTTGACCTAACAGAATCTACCCATTTACTGGTTTGGTTTTTACAAAGCTGTTCCTTAAGAACTACAGTCACACAAACTACAGACTCATCAGCAGATATAGTCAACTCAATCATCTGCTCATCTTTATCTGTCTTAAAAATCAACCTTGTCAGAGACTCAAAGGACACCAAACTAAGTCAAAGAAAGATGATTTCACATGAAGCAGGTTTGCACTGGTGTTACTGGAAGCCTAGTCCAAGGGTACCTGAAAAACCCAACCCAGGTAATAAGCTGTTAAGGCCACAAACAGACAATAAATTCTCAGATGTTATCTCACACTTCTTTTTTTGTCAGATTATTTTTAGGCTCATCAAATCAGCAGAAAACATAATATGAGGAGACTAGTGTTATGTCCACACTAACATGAAATTCAGCTTATCCATCCCTCCCAAAAAAGACTAAAAAGGCTTCAGTAAATATTACAATACCTGTTCAATCATAATAGAACTGTTCATCCAAAAAAATGGGGTTTAAATAAGTTTTGGACAAAAGGTCAATTTTCAATTTCTTAATTGAAAGAATACCACAAAAAATTTAACAATGACCCTTTTTTCCCTTTAACTAATAGCAGAATAAACCTAAAAATCCATATATCCCCTTTGAAACAGCACAAGCAACATACAGACTCCAATCAACAAAAAATTCTAGACCCTGGGAGGCTGTAAGCAGTCTCCATTTAACTCAAGCAATCGAACAATACTGATTTAAACCCTTCAAATTTTTCAGCTGATATGTATTGTCATATATATAATTCTCAAGCTGAAAAGCTTTCTGACATAACAACTGTTAGCTAGGAGCAAATATATATGGTTTTGTGCAGCTTTTTGGCAGGGTGGCTGTGAGGATTACGGAGGTTTCAGAAGAATCATTTGTATGAATACAAAGAAAAAAAGGAAGAAGTATCACATAGTTTTTCTCAGAAAAAAATAGCTATTTTCATGCTTCTAAAATTATTCTTAGAGTGTTAATATATTTATGTAAGAAAGACAAAAACGTTCTTGGAGCTAAACTGAGTTAAGACAACTGTGAAAAGGTTTTCTTGTAATAGTGTACACTCCTGAACATTTCACAGCTGTATGCTATAGGAGGAAAAAAGTTCTTTAAATGCTTTTCCAAAGGTAAGGGATTTGAAGTTACCTGATAAGCATGTAATTCTATATAGAACATGAGAACCACACACATGAAAACACATGTACTTCAGCAGCATCTAACTTGCCAAGAACCTTCCCTATCATTCCTTCCATCAAACAGAAAAAAAGATTGGTGGTCCTCTAAACGGCAAATTAAACCCATTTTAAAGTTGATAATACAGCTTGTGGTGAGAAGAATCTTTAGCAAAACAAGCTTCTTCTCATGGCAAGTGTCAGACACTATCTTTAGAAACAGTTTCATGGTAACGAGATCATTTCGGTCTAGCACCCACAATTTCTGAAACAATACATGAGTAAACTCATATTAACTTTCCTGGTGTTAATCTGCAACATCAACGGAAACAATAACTGTCTTACAAAATATAGCACTGCAGTTGCTTTCCCTTAAGATCAAATAGTTACATCATAAATGAAAAACTCAAAGTTGGTAGTTAGTGAAAAATTACCTCTCCTTTATATTCCACTGGCTTAATTCCTGCATATAATGGTATAAAGCTACTTGCTAGCAGGACCTAGAGAGAAGAAAGCAGAAAGAATAGAGAAAAAAAATTTAAAAAGAAGGCATCAAAGTAATTTTAAACCAATACATATTTTCATACCTATTTAACTATATTAAATAATATAGCACTAAACACTCAATATATTAGTTTTACATAAACCCACTGTCATCTCAAAATGTCTTCTTGTTGTGGTATGTCAAAATGTGATTAAAATTACTCAGTAGGGTTGGCTTTTTTTTTAGTGACTTGACAGGGACAACTCTCAAACAAAATACCAAAAATTAACTCACTGATTTATGTGATTCAAAAGAGTATGAGCTTAGTTTTGCACAATGTAAAGTAAGTCTATAGTTTGTCAGAAACTAAATATGCATATGCTGAAAAAAGCAATATATTGTCAAAGAAGAACCTGACCCAATCATTCTACTGGCATATTAATACAGTGTTTACTCTTCTGATAAATCAGATTTTCAAACTTTCAAAAATATTACAAACATCTGAAAAATTCACACATGTATATTTTTATCAGTATCAGTACTTCGCATTTAATACATTCAATACTTTAAAAAATTACTATTTCCCCCACTGTAAGCCTTCACTGCTGCCAACAGTAGCTCTCAGTTTTTTTGTTTTTTTTTTTTTTTTTTTTTTTTTATACCAGGACACTGTTCTGTCATGTACAGGTTTGCACACACACATACCTTTCCATATATTCATAGCAATACCTGCGAGAGAATGTGTGTTTCTCTATACCTATGCATCCACCCACATAAGCAACCAGTATACAGCATTTCAAAGAGAAGGGGTAAGTGAACGGAGAAAGTGCAATACATCGGATTTTTTCCTAGGGCTAAACACAGCGAATCCACGTGCTTAGTGTGGTGGCATGAAAAAACAATCTGGGGAACAGAAGTGGGTCCCAAACTGGTGTATATACTATGTGAATGATCAGATGCAGAAAAAAACACAATCCATGAAGATTATGAAATACAATGCCTGAGCTTTTTTGGGTGGAATTACACTTAATTTTACAAAAAAATTAAGCTACTTTCACTATTAAGCCCCTCTGCTCCCCTAAAAATTTTAATTAAGACTGTATATGTGTATGAAGTCTTCAACTTTCACTTTGAGAACTCTTCTCTTGCCTATTTCTCTTCCCAGTGATGTAGAGCACCAGAGCTTTATGTGAGCTCAGATAAAAAGGCTTTCTCAGTTTCCTTATGAAAATTGCAGCTATTTCTCTTTCCCTCACAAATGCATAACACAGGACTCCCAAGTTCCCAACAGCAGCATCTTCCCCTGCCCAATTCCCTTTCTCCTCTCTCCTTCAACTCCACCTCAGTAACTTTGGTCCTTCTAAAAGAAAAAAAAGGTTTAGTGAAAGAACAGAGTCAAAACCAGGTGAGTCCTGCAAAACCTGATTTCTTTTCAAAAAAACTGAAGAAAGCAGTTGTTTTTCCTTCTAAAGTCACTCAGATCTCAAGAGTGAGGAGAGGAAGGACAAATTTGAAGAACACTTTCAGTATTTCTCTACCACTAAGAGACCACTGTGGACTTCAATACACTGTTCCCACCTTTCCAACCTAAATACAACAGTCTTCTCTGCCCTGCTCCCTCACGAACACACAAATCATGCCTCTCTTCCCTGTCACCTCCAGTTTAAGAACTGCAAGTCTAGGAATGCTGATACAAGATGACTGTCTTCACATATGTAAAGACTATTTCAAATGTGGGAGATTATTATTAACTGACTTTCCATGTCCACTGGGAATAGTAAAAAAGATAAAAGCTTAAAAATGCAAGAACATATATTCAGCTCAGCGTTACAAAAAATTTTGGAAACCATGAGGGTTGTTAAGCATTAAAACCAAATGCATATGAAGCTGAAAGATTTCTGACAGAGGGTACAGGAGCTTCCCTGTTTGTCAAACAATTTGCTCAGCGGTATGTTTATCCAGCCTTGGAGGTAGCAGGTCATGTCTAGGCCTAACACAATCAAATAACTGAACAAGCTCTACCCTCCACGCTACTGCAAGGCAGCCACCAACACTAAGACAGCCGTACACGGGCCACACACAGGGATGAAGGCATGCACAAAAACATGTATTATGAGCTGCACTGAAAAAATCAGAAAATTTGCATGTATTCCAGTGAGCAATTATTTGTAATTTTATTACTATTATTCCAATCCATTGTACTGCTACCACAGAGAACAAAAGAATAGAACAGAAATGGCTACATCAACGAGAGAACTATTGAAATACTAACAGTATGTTCATATTTCTAAGGTCATTCTGACACATCTAATTCTCTCCAGGTTAGAAGTTTTCACTGTAAAAACACATACCTACAGAATAATAATCTCCATGCTTGTCACTGCAAGTTATTTCTATAGTTAGAAATAACAGTGCATAATATGAGACAAACTTTTTGCATAATTATCTTGCATGATGAAGTCTTAAAAATTATGAGAACTAACATAATAGGATCAAGATTTTTTTAAAACAATACTTTAAAGGCAAACTCACAATGTACAGTTTGAGGTTTTGTAAACACGTGTGATTTTTTTAAAGTGATAACTAAAAAAACCTCTTATTTGCTCGAAGCATCCACAAGGATAGCGAGAGGAATTCCTCCTTATTCTTTTCCTCCTTTATTCTGCTATATCTTATGATATCCTCCACTAAGATACAATCAATTACTAGAAAGCACATGCTTTACATGCATCTGACTTCCTCCTACAATTTCATATCAGCTTATGTATACAATCCTGATCCAAATTTAAAAAGTGACATTCAAATGAAGACAAGGGCAACAAAAGATATACTTTCCAGTACCAGATAAATCACAGTTTACATACAGGACTTAACATTACACGATATCTATTCCCCACAAAGACCTATAGAAGTGTTGATTTTTTTAAAAAACTTCTTTTACTTTCTTTTGTGATGAAACTTAATATAAATAGCATCAGTGAAGTAAGAGATACAAAAATTACTATAAAATTTCAAGATTGTTTTATTCTCATATACTGCAACGAGTTACCCTGTTACTTTTTAAAAACATTTTGCCTACAAGGTAGAATATACCTTAATAATAACAGATTAAGGAAACAAACACACACCAGCACAAAATGAATTTTAGCAACATTTGTGAAACTGTAGGATCAAATTCTGCTTCCATTGTTTATGTTATGGTTGTAGCACCACTGATAGTATAAGTGGTTACTTGAGAGAAACAGTGATTTATTGTACACCTAATAACATACTCTTAAGTCTTGAAGAAACACAAGCATTTTTATTTAATGCAGCAATATTCAACTTCATTACCTTAATGAGGTCCTCCCTTGAGGAAAAATTTGAAACCAAGCGATTTTCCCCACTTTTTGAGTTAGTGACTGACACATAGAGCCGGTTCTCAGCTATCTCATGAACATTAGAAGGAAGAATAGACTCTATGCCCTCCCTAGAGGAAAGAAAATGCTCAACATTACTCATCATCATTATACAAAAATGTTGCAAATATATTAGTGGTGAGAGAAAGAGTAGTCAGCACCCCACAGTATAGAAGAAATATGCACACTCTTCATTTGCATTTGGAGAGCCCAACACAAAAGCAATCTTACAGAAGCATTAAGATAGGTACCTAAGTGTTTTCATAAAATCATAACCAGGCGTTACAGCTCCGAAGTTCAATTTTCTGACTTCCTCTGCAAATTCACAGGCAAAGTGCTTACATTGCTGGAAATGAAAAACATTAACCATTAAGGATGTCTCAGTGATGGGAAGCATGTTCAAGTGTAGTACCTAAAACATACTAAAGGCTAAAGCTTTAATCAAGAGAGAGCTATAAGATCCAAATGAAATTCGTTCCCATATGTGCTTGGTTTGTAACAAGTTATGCGGAACAAAATGTTGATACTTTCATAAGGACCAATTTGTAAGAAAAAAATCCCTAATTAAAAAAAAATTATAAATTTTCACAAGTATACCACTTTAGCAATCAAGTTAAAGGCTATTTTTCTACACACTACCACTGATAAATAAACAGCTGCCTAAACCATGCCCTTGCAAAAACAATAATTTATAATTCAATTCTAAAGCCACCTTTTATTTTAAAGGCTATTTCAGTACTAAAACCAGACACAATTACCTTAAGATGCTTACAAGGATTAAAAAACCTAAAAATACTACAATTTCTTCTCACTAACGCAAAAAACAAGCTACTAACAGGTACACATATTTAATGAATACAATACTATGGAAGTATTTAATGAACGGAATACTATGACGGATAACATAGGAAGAAAAGACACCAGATAACAACCCTGCACAGGGAACCTCTTTTACAAATGTTGAAATGCCCATCATTAATGGCTGCAGAAAAATAGCTTGAAGTGTGATCTGTAAGAACTCCCAAAGGAGAGCAATGGCATTGGTATAATTTATTTTATAGTCATAACATGCTGAAACAATGAATTATGATCCTGAGTGCTTAAGACTCAATATTCAGTATTTGTAATCCTTTTTTTATCCTTTCATGCAGACTTTCCTAATGATTTTAAGGACTTGGGAAAAAACTAAATTCAGTCTTATGCAGCTTTCTGAAATTGGTACTCTGTAAATATATCACACCCATACACCCATATAACCACATGAAAAAAAGATAGTTTGGGTTTCCTGGATTATCAGCTCCCTGCATGAAGAACAAATATGTTGCTAGTAGCAAGATAAATTATTGAGTGACTGAAGAAAGGCAAGAAAAAAAAAAAAGAAAAGTGAATGTATCCTACTGAGGAGGAGGATCAAGGATTTGATGGAAGGAAAACCAGGAAGGATTTGGGGGGAGGATTAACATGAGATCAGGATCAAGCTGACTGATGCATTTTAACTCCCTCACATCACTTGAACGACAGAACACTCATCTAAGTGAAAGACAGAAATGTAGCTCTTGCATCTACTTTCTTTACACGGCATTTGAATATATGTATTAAAAAAGTTCACTATGAGGTTCATATCTCTTAAAGAAACGGTCACCATAAATATTTGTGCTAATTAATTTCACACAGGTTAGATTTGCACCTTTAGCCCATGAGGTACTTGCCATTGTGAGCTCCAACCCAATTAATATATATAAAATTAGTTATTAGTCTTGAATTTATTTTGCATTAGGCAGTTAGGCTTCTTCCGTAGTCAATCCGCTGGAAAGAGGCATATTCAGACACCTCTCTCTTTAAATAGAGAAGAAACCCACAAAACCCTACAAAGAAGTATCTTAGAATACCACCTTTATATCTAAGAAGCTTTAATAAAGTGATGGGGGGCTAAGACTAACAGGGAGTTGGATGAACCCAAATCTAGTTGAATGAGAGAAAACTACATTCCATATTACAAATACTAAGAATAGACCATACCTACGCTCTTAATTCCTGTTCCCAAAAGGAATAAGTTCTTATAACTATGAATTGTTTTAGAATTTTATTGCTAAAAGTTTAAACAATACACCTAGAATTTAAATAGTGACTGAGAACATGTTTTGAAATTGTAACTGTATTGAGTTAAGCAAACTTGATATCAAATGTGATCAAGGTATTTTTAAAATAAATAGGTATTTATCTCTAACTATATATGCCTCCCTAGGATTCTGAAGTCCCATGCCTTTTCAGCAGTGACAAAAATCCAAGATACGACAGAAAAACATTTGCAAATTGTCTTATTAAAACAGCAACAATCAAAAAAAAAATCCTCAATGTTATATTCACTTCAAGATAAGGACAGGTTGCATTAGAGCTTTGAGACTAGGAGATGCAGAAAGTCCTAATTATGGCTTCCCTAACATTGCCATCTCTGGGGAGAGGGGAAAAAACCCGAAAAAATAAATAACTGATTAAGAGCTATATCTGTGGATATTAAATATTTCAAGCTAGAAATGTAGTAAAGATAATAATATAATTATCCCGATACGAAAAGTTAATTCTATTCAGTACACAGCACTGCCTTCACTTAAATTCCATGAGAATTAGAAAGAATTATTCCCCCTGATAAAGCAGCTCTCAATTTTCCATTTAAAGAATATGAAATAATAACTAAAACATACATAACAAATCAAAAGGACTAAAAAGTTAATAAAACATTCTTCAGTTTGCAATAAAATGACAAATTTTCAAAGGAAAAATCTATCAGATTCAATATAATATAGCTTTAGTTTCCACAAAAAAAGCAAAAAACTGTTCTAATATTTTTACTGAGAAATATCTTTGTAAGTTGGACCAGGCTGAGAACAAGTGCTCGTACCCAGAGCCTACAATAAGCAGGAAAATTTCCTTGGGCTAACAAAGGGCTGCTGTGCTCACCACAGAGGAAATTAAAGTCAGAGGTACACATTACACCAGGCAAACTTGGAACTGAACCACCAGTCAGAGGTGACAGAAAGGGAGTAACAGCTGAACAGGATACGAGCAAGGCTCTTCTCACACCACTGTAACTTGTCAAATACCAAGTCATATAAAGAATGCACCTAGGGGACTCAGGTGGGGGAAAGAAGCCAGGGAAGAACCTACTGATGAAAGCAACAGCAGTAGAGCTAATGCTGCAAGCTGAATTCATATCCCAGCAGAAAGAACCAACACACAAACTAACAGAGAGATCAGTGGCCAAGTGTGGTTTGGCTGGGACTGTTACTGGAATTAAATGCAGTGAAATAAGCAAGGCCTGGAGAAAGTTGCCCGACACTCACAGAACTGAAATATAATTGTACTTAGACCAAAAATCTAACAGCCTGTTTTCCCCCACAATAAGTGAAGACATTAAAGAAATATTAACACCTTGGTAATACCTGGTCCTCTACATATATTAACGCAAAGTCACTACAAGCACTTCAAAAGCGCAAAGCAGCCTTAACCTCTGGGGAAAAAAATCAAACAAAAATAAAAATAAAAAAATTATGCTCTCCTACCAAACCTGTAACAGTGCAGTCATTAAACAAAACTAGCATCTCTACATGACACCATATGCACAGTGAGAAAGGAGTGGCATCTCTGGAGGAAAAACAACCCAGACACATGTATGCAGCGTGTCACAACAGAACGCTGTGAGGGTTAATCCTCCCAGGCACACAGTGGGGGCTACTGGTGGTAAGGCATGGGCTGTACTGAGTCTAAAGAAGATGCACAAGCCACTTCTTATGCTGTCTAATGGAGCACAGGCAGCAAGGAAAAAAATTGAGCTGGTGTGTGGTGTTTATGAAGATACACTCCCCCTACCATTTTCATGTCTCTTTACAGAAGGATGAAAGGATGGTGCTATGCATTTGCTTAACAAACCCTATCTCTAGCCAAGAAAACAATGATTCACTTTGTAATGTACCATCATTAAGTACATATACATTTTGATATATTAAAGTATACCTGGTTGCCTACAACTCAACATTCCCACACATAAGATTTCTATTTATGTAGCTTGAAATATAAAGTTCATATGAAATATTTTTGTCATAAACACTTTTGCCCACAAGTCACAGATGTGGTTCATGAAAACACACCCAAGAGTCCTATTCCTAGCAAATAGCAAGAAAAAACCAAGAAACATAATATTTTAATATTATATATTTAATATTAATTAACTTAAATCAAGATGATTATATAAAAAAATGTCCTTTGAAAATTATCATAGCCTATACCTACGAGTTTACTAATTTACCTCTATATTTTCTGGCACTGCTAACAAGACAGCGGCAGTCAGAGATCCCGCAGAAGCTCCCGCAAAAGCTTTCACATCTGTCAGTAACTTCTTACCATGCCTGTAAAAAGCAGCTGCTGCCCCCAAGTGGTAAATTCCCAGAAAGCCACAAGCTGAAAAGGACAGGTTGATGTGTTTCATTTGTGCTGTGGAAATGAAGTGTCACAGTAAGAAAAAACGATGGGTTAATTTCGTCTGGTAATATTCATCTATTCTTTTGCCATAGAACACATAACAAACCGTATCTACATAATAAAAAGCAGTTTACTTAGGAGCAGTAAAAACTTTTGATTAAAACCCTAAAATAATCCTTAGCACAAATCCCTTTTTAGATCAATCAAAAATATATATCTTATAAAGATATATATACATTTTCATCTAATTTCTCAAAAAATGCAAACTAAAAGTAGCTACTCAAAAGTGATAAAAGAATGCCTTTGGAGATCAAACATTGTTAGCCACCTTGACTAAAAAAGTCAAATTAATTATAAAACTGCTGGCTACTGTCTCATCACGTAGTAACAGAAGGGGATTGGATTCAAACTGAAAGACAGTACGTTCAGATTAGATATTAGGAAAAAATTCTTTACTGTGAGGTTGGTGAGACATTGGAACAGGTTGCCCAGAGCACTGTGGATGTCCTATCCCCAGAAGTGTTCAAGGACAGGTTGGATGGAGCTCTGAAAGACCTGGTCTAGTGGTGCCTCTGTCCATGGAAGGGAGGTTGGAATGAGATGATCTTTAAGATCCCTTCCAACCCAGGGTATTTTATGATTCCATGATCATACTTCCCTTACACACTCAGAGCCTTGAATCCATTATAATTCTCTAAAAAAAGAAATTTTTTCTGTCTCCTCTGAAACTCATTTGCTTACTAGTATTATTAATAGACAAATTCTTAAAGTAATAGCTAGTTTAGAAAAGAAAAACACACAATATTATTGTTTCCATTTAAATAAGAAGGAATCAAAACCAACCAAAGTAAAATACAAAGTACTAAATGTATAAACACACACATAGTCTGAAGATGCCTAAGGTAGAATTTAAAATTAACGAAAAAAACACAAATAGGAAGCATTAGTTCAGATCATTAGGGATGGTTAACTAAATAAATAAAATATAATGCTGTACATTTTATTAGCTCATCTGTTTCTGCAAATAACCACAATTATGAGAGCAAGGTATTCCACAGATTATATTGTAGAGATATATGAGATATTGTACACATTATCTTATTATTGAATTAAAAATAAACTCATACTATATTTGTGTACATCTTGATAAGAATGGAAACAATCAGTCCTGATGAAAAGAGGCAAACATGTACAGCAACATATTTTGGTTAAGATGCCTCTTCAACTCTGAAATGGGAAGAGCAGGAAAGACAAGGATAAGAAACAGTTTTCAAAACCACTAGATAAGAAGACACGCTCACCCCAACTGCTTTACCCATGGCATGACTGCAATCAGACCTAACGGTCTACCCAGGTTTCACTGACAGGGAGAGGGAAAATCATAGTTCCAAGGAATATTTGGTGCATCAGTCATTCCGGTAAAACACTACACTACCATAAGGTAGTTCATCAACTGTGCTTTACCCCCTTTGCACTAGAAACACTTGCATATACACTTGTAAGTAGGAATACTCGTAACAAATCTAACACACTTGTACTCATAGAAAGTTTTGGAGGTTGGCTCTTGCTGTGACAATATGAGAGAAAGGCATTTAGAATGAAGCAAATGAAAATCGCTTTACTATTTTTTAAAAGAAAGGATCTTTTAACTTAAAGTCACTGTACTGAATAGAAGCTTAAAAAAAAGTTTACTCAAGATGTTACTGGAAAACAACAAACACAACCCTACTTTGATTTTATTTTTTTTCAGTAGAGTGGAAGAAAACTAAAACAGCCTCTGAACTTTCAAATATGATGTTATGATGTGCTTTCTTTCAGTCTAGTTAAACTCTTGGGAGTTTAAACAACTGCTGCAGCTGTCTCCATGACTTCTATAAATTAGGAGCAAAGGTGCATTTGCATCACTCTGACAAAAAGGTGAAGATGGTTAAATCAAATGCAGTATTACGTAGGAATAAAAGCAAGCATGGGAAAATAAACTCCCATTTCTGTCCAAAACAGACCTCAAGGTCAAGACACTACTAATATGAAACATTATGTGAAATAAGGACTACATTTACATAGCTGATTGAAATATGTGAAGTATGAGTTCACAAATGCAAATAATTACATCTAAGCGACCTATGAAATATAACTAAGAAACAGTGTAAGATAATAGGGTTATGTAAATAAAAATAAGCACGTGAATGTTTATGTTCATGCATATACACATCCACACCTTCTACAAGGTTCATATTCCAAAAAGTATCTCTCCCTTCTGGAAAATAATTAAATGTTCACAAATCCAAAAAATATGAGAACGAAAGAGTATCTAAAGCATAGTTACAGCAAGAAATTTTAGATTGAAAGAATTTTTTCAAAAAGAAAAAATTCTCTATGAATATATAGAAACACACTTCATTGTATAAAGAACTGGTTGGCACATTTTCTCTAAAGCAAGAACAGAAAAGGAGGCCATGTGAACTGAAGAAACTATTCTAATCTCAGACCAAAAACTGCTGAACATATACTAACTAAAGTCAGATATCCATGCCTTCTCTTACATGACTTCATGAGGAAACTGTAGCTTCTTATATGAGCCTTAGTCCTATCTAATTATCAGTTACTGGAAGTAACCACTGTTCTCTGTGTGTCTGGATACCTGGCATTCATTTACTCCTTGATGAGAGTTAATTTTTTAACATTTAGACCCCATACTTCTCTGTCTCTTTCATTTCCCTACCCAAGAGACAAAAAGAGAGATTATTGAGTGAGTATTCACATCAGTTACTTGACTGACAAAAGCACTCAGTGAGAGATGAACACACAGGAAGAAAAAACAGTGCTAAGATTTCAAGTCAAGGAACGCTGTTCAAAACTACTCACTTCTATAAGAATATGAACTTTCCCATTACTTTTGATTCTTGCAAGTATGTCATAGCATCACTTGATTTGTGAATTATAATGGTGTATTTCAAGGACAGAATGATGCAAAAATGTCTTTCGCTTTGATGATCTGGTAGATCACTGACATTTTGATAAAAAAGATTAGTAGGGTTATAATAACTCCAAAAAGGAAACAGAGAGAAATTTAATTAGGTCTACAGTACAACTATTCCCTGACAATTTCTTACAGAAAATAGGAGCACAGTCACATCTGGACATAGATCGCTTCTTTGAGCCGCCTGAGCAAAGAGCAGAAATCTTTGTATCTTAGAAATGGTAGGAAACACCTGTTCCACAAGACTTCAAAACAATTATTCTTAGAGGGTTCAACATAAATTGTGACCATTAAAGATATTGATACCTACAATGCAAAATTGTCATATTGCCATGTCTTTAGAAAAAAACTCATTGAACCTTAAAAGACGCACAAGTACATTTCAGCTGGACAGTGCACAAACTGTAGAGATATGACATAAACAGGGTATAGCACACACTTCTGCCACTGCTTTTCAAAAATGCTGTCATTTTACTACTGGCAAAATTCAGACTATGAGGACTTTAACTGGCTAAGAGGATAGGAATGCTTCTGTTGGCTCCAAGAAAAAATACGGAAGCGTAAGAAAAGATATGTGCAAGAAGAAATGAGAAGAACACTGGGGCAGTTCAATCACACTGATTTACAGATAATACAGGAGCATTTAGGAATAAACATAAACCTAAGAGTTCTCTTTAAAGATTACCACATCTGAGGGGAAAAAAAAATTAAAAAACTTCACTGGTGATTAAAAATCTGCTGGGGCATGGGGGCATTTCTGTTTGCTCAGCCATATCTCATCCATTTGTAATACAAACCTTCAAGAGAACATATGAAAGAAGACAAGACTGTACACAAGATCTATGATACAGTACCATACAGATTTTTCAGGACAGGTATTGTCTTTCTGATTGTCATACACAAGAAATAGAACAACATTTTCTCATGTGGCTGTTTCCTGAGCAACATAATTACATAAAGATTGTATGATCTCAGGGTCTTAACCTGTTATAACTAACCCCCTGTCATCTCACTTGTAACAAAAGCTGAAAATGCCCAAAGCAACTGAATAAGAAAACCTTTACAAACAAAAACTAAATATACATAGAATGCAAATGACCAAACACCCTGAAGCACAGAAGCTAAAAATTATGATGTATAACAGCACACCAGAGTATTAGTTATTAGTGAAGAATGACAAAACAAGCAAGCCACAGAAAGAACTCCCTAGCTAGGCAGCATTGCTAAAATAGAGGTCATAAGTGTAACTACTAATTTACCTGAATCAAAAATCAACATTGACACAGAAATTTTTAACTGTTTTTTCATGTTTATAATAGGAATTTCACTAGCATCACAAACAATTCATAGCCTTCAGTGAATAAAATAGTTTGATGAAATTAAGCAAAAACCATTAAAATAATAATAACACAAAATAATAAGTACACAATCTAATCAGCCATTAAGAAACTTAGCAAAATTACACAACTCTTTGCAAACTATAAAAATTGCATAGAATACCCTTAAAATTTAAAAATAAACACATCACATGATATAATTTTTTCAAATTAAGATTTTAGATCATCTTGCCCCTTAATACAAGTTGTCTACATTGGGCAGGGCGGGCTGACTTCTTAGGAAGAGGGCACCAAAAGGTTCAATACCTTCTAATGAATGATGACTTCCATCATGTACTCCACTGGAACTTTTTCCAACAGGTATTTTAGTTCTCTCTGCACTAGTAGCCATTCTTCTATCAACTACTGATTGTTTATCATTCATCTTGGAAACCTACAATCACACAGTCAAATATTATTATTAAAAAGAAAAACAACAGCAAATATAAGATGACATTATTTAACACTAAACAGATTAATAAAGTCAATTAAAAGAGTTGTAAAATCATCTAGATGAATTTCTCATTTGCTTAGCTCCCACTAAACCACAATGTTCTGCTATTTATACATGCAGCAATTTATATTTTAAAGATGAATTTCATCACACGTTGAAAAGGGAAAACACTGCCACTTGGAACAGGAGTGTCCAAAATTAGCTTTGTGTCCTTTCCCACTATTTTCATTTATATAAACCCATACGTATATATGGGGGTTTTTATAATCAAACTCTTATGTTTTTATCCTCCCTTACCAATCCATTCCCCCCACCTTTGTTGCACAATATTGCATCAGTAAGTCATTTTCCAGAGAATTCTGGTCCTATTTTTCACTGAACGACTGTCACTCTAACTAATCAGCCTGTCAGCTATCATGCAGTATTGCCTGGAGTGTAATTTGAAGAAAATCACCATTTCTTCCCAACTTAAAACTATCAGACACAAAAAGTTTCTTCTGAAACAATGGTACTCCAGCACTTGTTGCTGCCTGCCCCTTTATATAAAGCTGAAGGCATCTTCAATTCATAAATAATACTGGAAGACCAAAAGCTTAGTTCTGTAGATTGATGCACATCGCTTCTATCTACAGAGCATCACAAAAACACTTACCTGGACTTTAACTCTGTTATGTGGTGGTCTTACAGTGCAACAGTTTGGAATTCCAATCCAGAAGTGATGTGTTTTGGGAAAGGTGCAACTACACAATCGGCCTTCTTTCAATCGGAGCAACATTATTTGAGCACTATAAAGACTTTTAGCAGTCCACATTTTCTTAAAGGGACGTCTGGATCCAGATGATTTGGTAACCAAACTGATACTCTGTTTTACCATAAAGTTACAAAGGAAGCATCAGTATGCAAGCCTGGATACCATAGAAGCACACGGCAGAAACCTTCTTCTAGGCATAACCTGTATAAAAGACATTAGAGAAAAAAAAAAAAAAAAAGCGTAGTGGAATGGTAAGTTGCATGGTAAATTGCACATCAAAGCCCTGATACTATAACAAGGTCCTCTTCACACCCCCCTCACTTAAAACACACAAACGCATTAACAGCTGATTCACTCCACGATGGAACAATTCCAGGAGAACTTCTGTTCAGTAGTTCCTCTCTCGCTTTCACCAGCCCCCATCTGGCACCCTGTTGTTCGCCGCTGACCATGAAGTCAACCGTTCATTTCAGAAACAGAAAGGATTAAAACTGTAAATAATACAAAAAGCAAGCAAACAAACTCTTCCTTATAATTAACAACGTGAATACACTGTCCCCTTCAACTTCTGCTGAAAAACGTGGAAGGAGTGATCCTGCAACTTCAACCAAGTTTTTCACAAAGTACCAGTGTCAGGATCCCTGTACGAAAAATCCACAGCAGGCTGGCTGGTACACGGCAAGCCTTGTAATTTTCTATGCTACAAGAATACAGTAGGGGTGAGTCACAAACCCAGTGTAACACTGTTTTACACTCAGCAAGGTTCTGACCATAAAGAATAATGTGTAGAAATACTCTCGTTTAGACAAAAAGGTTCCCGACTGACCCCAGTGCAAACAAAACCGGTGTGACCCTGAGCAGGCCAGGTCTGAACAGAACGCTGCCAGCTTCCAACTTCATCCCAACCAAATAACCGAGTTACAGGTTTTCTGTTTCATCTCGTACGCTATGAGATCAGGCCTACAGCGCAACTGGGTTTTTCCTGCCCCCACTCCTGCCCAGCGAACAGCCGATACAAACAGGCAGAACAGAGCTGAAAGGCGAGACAAGTTCTTTAAAGGTAACGAGCACTGAACGCCCAGTGACAACGCGGGCGCACAGCGCCAGGGGCAGTCCCTGCGCCTGTCAAAGCTGGGAACTCAGAGCAGGCGGGCGATCCCTCCGGACACGTCCCTCCGGAGTCAATAACCTCAACCCCGACCCCGGTCCTTCCCTGTCTCCCTCCCCGCAGGCTCCTGCCCCAGCCCCTCCTGGGGACGTTCTAACGGGGCCTATACGAGGCAGCGGTGGCACCCTGCCCGTCTCGTCCCCACCTCCCCCGGCAGCGGCCCCGGAGACAGCCCCAGCGGCTGCGGCTGCGGCCGCGGGCGGGTCGGGATCGGTAGATCGCGGGCTGCCGCGGCGGTGCCGCCCGGCCCCG
>VXAY01002204.1:363345-399680 GCA_013399855.1 Oxyruncus cristatus
ACCCGGCCCCTCCGGGGGCTGTCGCTGCCGTCGTGTGGGCGGGTGTCCGCACCCCCAGCACCGCCCCTGTGTCGGGCCGAGCGCTGTGTGCGAGTGTCGTGGTGCTGACGGGGTGACCTCAGGGTGGCAATAAAGATTAAATTTTTTTCCCCCCCGTTTTTTTGTGAGTGTTTGTGTCATCACACCCTTCCGGCGGGCAAGAGCCAGGGCAAACATGGCTCACAGATTCAAGATGCGGTGGATCCTGGGGCCAGCAGCGGATGAAGGAGGCACACGCTTTACTAAGGGAGAACAAAGATGCCTGTGGGAGAGAGGTGATCATGTGTGAACTCTCCCTGGAGTCTGTCGGGTTAAAACTAAACTGGGGAAACCCCACTATGTTAGATTTAACAGAGATTCACCCATGCCATCCGTTACCCTTGCTTTTTACTGGTATCTCAAAGATGCTTGAATGGATTTGGAATAGAAGGAGGTGCAGCTGTTTTGCTGGGGGGACCCTGACAGCTTCTGTTGTCTAAAGCGTCTGTGCAGAGTTTAGGCAGCTTTTCAACTGGTAAAGAGCAATAATTACAAAACAGAGCCCTGGAATTTTCTTACAGAAACCACATAGTCTCATGATGGAGTTACCGTCTGCTCTTTTACATCATGCTGCACCCTTCCCCCAGTTTTACAGGATGAGCTTTTAGATGAGAATACCAGATGAGCCCTAATGGTGAAAAAAAATCTTGCCTTAATTACAGTCAGAGTTCTAATTTGCAATGGTCAGTGCTATCATTAGGACCACACTTGCATCTAAATTAATACTTGGTTGACAGCTGTGGCAGGTACAAAGATCACAAACATGGGAGGAGGACCTTTCTCATGCTTTTAGATGTGTACTCAAGTACATTAGTTAGCCTCTTTTTCCTTCTGTACTGTGTCTTATTTATTCATGAACTGGAAAATGGGTGATGTAGATTAAGCTTTCTGAGTTGGTGTAAAGTAAACCTTTAATCATGGATAGTTACAAGGATAAACAAAGCAAGTCATTGCCAAGGACAGCAAATGCAATGGTGTCTCAAATGTTGCAGCTGGCACTCAGAATCACAGAATCATTAGGGTTGGAAGGAACTGAAGATCTTGTAGTCCAACCCCCCTGCCAAGGCAGGGTCACCTAGAGCAGGTGACATGGGACAGCATTCAGGTGGGCTTTGAATGTCTCTGGAGAGAGACACTCCACAACTATCCTGGGCAGCTTGTTCCAGTTCTCTGCCACCCTTAACAAATTTGTCCTCATGTTGAGGTGGAACTTCTTGTGTTTTAGTTTATGTCCGTAAAAAAAAATACTCTTGTCTCCTTTGGCCTAAAGACTTCTTAAGGACATTGATGTGCTGGAGCATGTCCAGAGAAGGGCAATGAAGCTCGTGAAGATCCTGGAGCACATGGTCTATGAGGAGCAGCTGAGGGAGCTGAGGGATTGTTTAGCCTGGAGAAGAGAGACTCAGGGTGACCTTAACACTCTATACAACTACCTGAAAGGAGGGTGTAGCCAAGAGACAGTTGGCCTCTTGTCCCAGAAAGCCAGTGACAGGTCAAGAGGAAATGGCCTCAAGCTGTTCCAGGGAAGGTTCAGGTTGGACATCAAGAAGAATTTCTTCATGGAAAGGGTTGTTAAACATTGGAATGGGCTGGCTGGGGAGGTGGTGGAGTCACCATCCCTGGAGGTGTTTAAGGAAAGACTGGATGTGGCACTTAGTGCCATAGTCTAGTTGACATGGTGGTGTTTGGTCATAGGTTGAACTCAATCTCAGAGGTCTTTTCCAACCTAATTGATTCTGCAAGTCTGTGATTCTTTGACTCCCTATCTCAGCTCTTTCCCATAGGCAGACTCAATCAGACCCTTATCCTTTAAGTGTCAAAGCTTATTTCATCTGCTGCATGTTCACATTTAGATAAATTTATCTATATTCAACATTTTTATATCATCTTTCATTCCTTGCTCCTTTAGTAGTTGTTCTTTGTAATACTTTAACATTTCCTCAAGAATAAAATGTATCAAAAAAGGCTTACATGAGTTACGTAAATGTTTCGATGATTTTACAACATGGTGTTTGTCAGAATAGGTATATTCGAGCACCAATATAGTTAAGTTACAAGGCATTTGAAAGTGTATGTAAAATCATTTCCATTAACAGACAAAGCTACAGAAGCAAAAGGTGCTTTTGGTAACGGCACTTTATTATATTTTTGGTCAGCGCAATTAACTTTGCTAGTACTGTGACTACTGTAACATGTAGGTTACATGAGGAGACATTAAGAAAATCATCAAGAGTCAAACTTGACTTGAAAGTCTTCTTTTATTACTGACAAAGATTTTATTTGTATAATTCAGAAGTATATATTTTAAAAATATGTCTCTTTTCTATAAACTCTGCAAAATAAAATTTTAGTGAGAAGGATTCAAGATTCTTGTTATGGATAGCTGTCATTAAAGGATTTATGTAGGATTTTTTTGTAACATTAATTCAAGTTGGCCTGTATCCAAATGCTGATACATGGATTGAAATGTTCAAGAAAATGTAATGATTTATGGCAGTATATTAAGATCAGCAGAAATGTATAATGGTGCATCACAAGAAAAAGGATAAGCTTTCCTTATGGTATAAGCATGAGAATAGAGGTTAGTGCTGAGCAACTGATACTCGAACCTAAGTGTTTGGCTAGTGACCACTTAAAACTAATTCATTTTCTTCATCTCAGTGCTTAAAAAAGAGGGCTGTGACTCCTTCTGTCTAGAAGTCCATTCAGGTGTCTCTGTCTAAGGATACCAGATCCATTGCTGAAGTTAAAGCAGGTACGTAACCATGGCTCAGACTTTTGAGGAAATTGCTATGTTGGGGAGGGGGGTGAAGCAATCAGAATGTTTGAAGAGCAGGTTCCTGTGATATAAGAAAGCTGCAATTGCAGACAGGGTAAGAAAAAGAGAAAGCACTGAAATGGGCAAGTATAAAATCATCAAGGAAAAAAAGGGTGTCAGAAGGAGGCATGGTTGTGGCTGGCTCTCCCTCCTGACTCCTTTCTTGTCTGGCTAGCAGGGCAAAGTATATGCTTAGATCTTACAAAGGTGGTGAGCGCATTAATGTCTAACCTATATAGTAATCATTTAAGTATGATAACCAGTAAATATTTTTTATACTTCTAAGCTGAGTGTGACACTGACAGTGTCAACAACTGTCTTGGATACTAATACATACAACAGCTATGATACTAATGACCAATTTTATGAAATTAGATTTAGCAACCTCTAGCAAAGATCTCCAAATTATATAGACAGAATACTGAAATATACAATTAAAAAAGGAAAAGAAAAAATGCAAAGAAGTTCACTATGTTGGAAAGCAAGGTTTATCATCAAGTCATGACTGGAATCTTTATAAGTTGTACTTTCATATAAGTACACCTTTTTTCAGGAAAAAAGTACTATTGAAAAGATATGTTTTGTGAATGATACCTTCAAAAAAAAAAGACAGTTTGACTGTAAATAAGTATGAAGGTAAAGTGCAGTTTGTGACATTATATAGGAAGACAATTTGTCAGAGCAGGGAATGCCATTTTTTTTTTTTCATTAATTGATTTTTACAGTTCCTGTCCTACTTCATTTCAATTCTGTGTGAAACAAATACAAAACACTGGGACTACGTCTTTGCTAGTGGACTATGTTAGTAAATGGTAACATTACTAAAGCCAAGGCAGCAGTCCACAGTTAAGAGTGAACTCGAATTTCATAGAATAGGTACAACTTGCATTAATTGTTGAGTCAACAGGAAAAACATCTAAACTCCCCAATTAAAATTTTCTTTAGAAATGCTTAAAGAATCTTTTATTTGTCATATTTTATGAACTATGAATCTATCCTAAACTGCAATTTAGAAAACTGGAATATAGGTTACCGTACCAGAAATCCATCAAACAATGGACTTTCCAGATGCAGCCCTATACTATGGCCTCTCAGACAGAATCAGAATATATATATATATGTATATATATTTATATGTAAAGTATGAGACAGTTCTATTTGGTTGATTCAAGGCAGAAGGTCAACAATCTCAGCCTTTCTGAACTAAAAGTTACTATACAATATAGTAAATTGGTAGAACATAGTAGTTGGTTAGGTCTGCTGAGCCTTACCAGAGGTTCAGTCGAAGCCTGAAGGAATTTGTGTGCATTTAGTCATACCCAACAGTGCATACTAGCCTTATGTGATGTAGCTTGCAGGCTGACCTGCCTGTAGTTGACCTCTGCAGCAAGTGATGCTATGGCTGACAGTTAACTAAATTAAATATTGTTGTGAAGATTCACTGACACTGTGTAATTTGAGCCTCCTTAAATGAAATGGTACAGTATTACTTAAGAGGAACATGTAACACTAGTTTTTCATGGTTATATGGATTAAAGTTTGTCTTTATCTTGACTTCTGTCTGTTCCTTTCTGGCCCCAGTGTATCACTTGGGTGCCACTTAAATTTACTTTGATCAAGCTGCGTATATCAGGCAACATACTCTTCACTTTTATTCCCTTGCACCTGTCTGTGCTTTGTCTGGAGCATTCTTTTTAATGAAAACTGAGTAACAAGAGTTAACAAAAAGACTGAGGGTGAGAATTTCCTTGGGCTGACTCACAGCTGCTATCTAGCCCAAAGATGACACATTCAAGTTTCTTGTAAATATCAAAGAGAGGATAGCTCTTCCTTAGTTTCTAAAGGCCTCATCTATTTCAACTGAACAGAGCAGCATTATTTAAATTGTGCATTTGATCGGATTTTGCCACTTAGATACGTATTAGGTCGGCCTTTCATCAGCTTTGCGTCTCCCGGCCTGTGAGAGTTTATGCCCTGTCTTTATGTATTTATATTATCACCTAGTTGTAATATTAAAAGTTGCTTTCAATATTCATTATCATTGTACCACTGACACATGAAGTAAGATGAGAGTTTGGTTGTCATTTGTGGTATACAGCTGACCACTTCAGACTGGAAAAGAAAGCTAATCTGTGGGGGTTTTTTTGTCACACACAGCAAATGTGCCAAGAAGTTTGTTTAAAATGATAAATATCAGAATGATAATTTGCCTACCCAAAGCAAAAAATTGCAGGTCAAGGTATATTTTATTCTATTAAAAACAAATGTCATAAATTTTAGCATTGCTCTGGAGTGAGATTGAAATTCTTCATTTTGTAAGATCCATTTTTTCTGGATTTTTTTTTTTTTTTAAAGAACAGGTTTTCCTGAGCTATTAATTTTGGCCAAAATAACTCTTTCATTTATTTGTTTAATGTAAGCAAACATTGACATTCATTTGCAGTAAACTGAATCAACTTATATTGTATCTTAAGATGAAGCGACTCACCCACTGAGTGACCTCTCTACTTTCAGATAACTGAGGTGGTTGAATTAGAAGCCTCACTGTCAGGTGGCTTCAACAATTAGCATGTATCCTACATTTAGGGACTTGTATATTGCTGAAACATTGTAATCATCTTACAAGAGGGATGGGGAATCTAAAATTCCAGCTTTCTAGAATAATGTCTCCAAGAGGCCCTGTAAAGCTTTTTTTGCTGATAATGATCTCAACAGAAAACTTTGTAATAGGCTTGTGTGTCTATGTGTATGGGTATGTAACACAGCTGACATTTGAGAGAACAAACTGCAGCAGTGGTTAGCTATTGGGTAATACAAGAGTAAGGTAGTTGTTATGAGTTGGAAATACATCCCCACCCTCACAAATGGTCATTACTTCCCAAAGGACATACTAACTTTTTCCTTCTCAATCCCATTTGCCCCACACCTGTTGGCAGGGGTAAGGGCTTGGGTTAGATCAGGGAAGTCCTCACCAGGGCCTGATGTGTGGGCTAGATGCACCTTGCTATCCTGACATCTGGGGTGGTAGGCTCAGTCCTAGCAGGTGCCCTGCAGCAGCCTGACACATGAATGAAATCAGACTCAAAGATTTACTGGGGGGTTATAAAGTTCTTGGGGAGATGGATCCCACTATCCCTTCAGCAGGAGCTTCTGGATATATTACTAAACATGTCAGTACAAACATTTCCTCCAAATAAGATATGCTAATATTTTGTGTGCCCTTTATCAATTAATCTGAAAATAATATTATTTTCTGAAACTATTCTGTGTTTGTAATTAATCTGTATGTGTAATTATTCTGTAATTATTTTCTGTAGGAGAACGAATCATAAATTTCAGGAATACCTCAGTCTGCAACTTCATTTCATGTGTGTGTGTTGTGAGTGAGTGTGTGTACCGGAAGCTCAAGTGCAACTGATGCATTCCAATATCATGTAACAAATCAAAGGACTGAAATGAGTTGCTTTCCCACTTTATCCTTTAACTTTAAAACATTTTTAAAATTTCCTATTTCTATGACTGGAATAGTTTGCATGAAAAAATAAGACTGAGATGGAAGAGTGATCTCATTGATTCACAGCTATTTGATTATAGTTTTGCTTTTAAACTTTTTTTTTGGCCACACTGTGTCAGTTACAGAAAGTAATTCCTTCTTTTAAGTGACGTTTCCACTGTAAAAACCCATAAATGATGGACCAACCTAGTCCTTAGGAGTTTCTGTAGTTAAAAAGTCTGAGCAGGAGATGGCACTGTTATTTGTCCAGTCTTGATAAATCAATATTGTCAACATCGACGGTATTTTCTTTTTCCAGTTCCCACTTACATAGTAACCTTGATCTGGCCAAGAAGCCAAGCAGAAATCTGAAATGAAAATATTTTCTGAACAAAAAAAAACAAACCCAAAACCCCAAACAAATGAAAAATGTTAAATATTTCCAAGGGATTAATTTGAGGGGAAAAAAAAATCAGTAAAAAAAAAAACAAAAAAACCCCCACACACCAGGAAATCATTATAAATCTGAAAATATAAAGCAGATTTTTCTCATATGTTGAAAATTGTCTTTAGAAATTTTCTGGTAATCTTACAACCTATTGGACAGAACATGGGAATAGTTATTGAGATTGGGAGCTATCACTGGAAGGGTAGTGGGTTTGCATTTTTGCTCTTTTTTTTTTTATTCTGTTTTTGCTTGATTTTTCTTATAGCTAAAACCAAAGATCAAAGTGACAATGAATATTTTTTTTCAGGCAATTTAGAATTGCTCTTGCTTCTTTAACTTCCCCCAAATAAAGGGGGTTTTTTTTTGCATCCAAAGGTATGAATGTTGTTTTATATTAATAGTTATCTTTTATAAATGTCCATATAGTTCATAAAAGGCCAAGCAATTTTTTGCTTGTTTCTTCTCATATAACCAGACAGTTTGATACTTCCCCCTCTCATTTTTTGACATCTTGGGTGGGATTTGTCAAAGGAATGCAGGCGTGGGATACAGTCTAGACATGGGTATTTGAGCTAGTCATTTTAAGCTGCCTCAATGGTCAGTGAAGAGAAATAGGCATTTTTGGAAAGGAATTAATTTCAACAGAGTAGACTTTTGAAATATGTTAGATGAATCATTCTCTAAAACTGCTTGTTTTTCTTTATTGACACTGAGGAAGGTCTAAGAAGACCACCTCAGAGGTAACTGATTAAAGTTTTGCAGAAGTAGCCTCTGTCCTGGCAACACTGTAGACTCACTTGGCTGCCAAATGCTGAGTCCTCCATCACTTGAGATTCTGAGGTGAGATGAATTACTGTCTGGAAGCCAGAGAGCAAAACCTGAAACCATCCATTAAATAGAAAACTCAGTCAGAAAAATGTACACTATAGAAGGGGAATGGCACAGTGCTGTTAAGGCACTCCATCTGCTCACAATTTGTCTCATTTCATTTCCTAGCACATCATTTAAAGTGTCTATTTTTGCACTTCATCTTTTTCCTCTTGTCACATCATCTTGGATGCCTTTGTTCAGGCTCACAGCTGCCATGCCCGTGAAGAGGTTGCCCAGAAAACTGTGGATCCTCCGACCCTGGAAGTGTTCAAGACCAGGTTGGATGTGGCCCTGAGGAGCCTGGTATAGTGGATGCTGTTCCTGCCCGTGACAGGGAGTTGGAATAGGATGATCTTTAAGGCCTCTTTCAAGCCAAACCATTCAACGATTCTGTGACTTTGTTCCTCTGAAAAGCTTTCTGTAGATGTTGGTTTGTTGTTTCTTCTTTTAAATAGGAACTACTGGGGTTCAGCACAGGAATGAGAAGAGATGTGTTTGTAAAGAGTGAGAAGACATAACCATCACTGTTGATATGTAGGCTACCATTCCTTTCCAAGTTACAGCTTGATATGCAAGCAGTTAGGGTTTTTTGCATCTTTCATGGTCTTTATTACTTAGCTTTAGCATATTGATAAGTTACTACCTTTTTGCCCAATTTCCTATGAAATTATCTTTTTTTGTTTCCCCACAGTCCAGTACTAGCTTTGAAAAAAAAATAAATTATATGGTTTGACAAAGATTTAGAAATCTTCATACTATTGATAACTTCCCTGCACTGCATAATACACTGTATGTGCCATTACCATCATTTCATCTGTTTGGGTTTTTTTCATCTTCTTGTCATCTCTTCTCTTTTGAGCCTTTATCTCACCTTCCCACTGTTTTATCTTGACTTCTTTATATTTCAGGTGTTAAAACTATTCAGTGACAAACTTAGTGACTGTGCTTACATCATATCTCTATATGAGTATTTTCCATATATCCACTACATTTAGCATGTGACATTTTTAAAAATAGTGCTGCTTGTAACAACATTTGTGTTTTGGTGACTAATTAAGCAAATCGTCACTCAGTCAATTTTTTGTATGTGCTTTCTATCAATTTACTAGTCTTTGTGAAGCTTTTGTCCACATAAGAATATTAAAGAAAATTAATCTAAATAAACTAATGGTGTGAATATAGAGTGGGTTAGTTAGGCCCCATTAATTCTTTTTAGCTACTGATTCAGAATCAAAAAGATCATACCTGAGTTTTTACACATAAAAAAATGTTTGGATATTAAAATAAAGCTCTCAAGACATATTAAATCATAGAATCATAGAATCATAGAATCAGACAGGTTGGAAAGGACCTCGGAGATCGTCAAGTCCAACCCTTAAAGCGTTTTCATCTTTGTTTTCTGTTTCTCTACATAAAAAGGTAAAAAGAACAGATAACACTTTGATTCCTGTACTTAGATGGGAATCTGATCTTTGTAAAAATACAAAAAAGTAATTAAGGAAAAAGACTATTGACTAAGGACATGATTGCTTCAGCTTTTTTTGGGCAACTTTTGATCTTCCTGTGGCCTATTATCTCCCCTCCATGTAGAAACACAGCTTCGTATTTCCATGCAGGCAGTTTGTAATGAATCGACATGGCCTCAAAGGGCTCACAAATGGCATTTAGTAACCAAAGTGATTCGTCTGCTCTTTCGCCACATAACACACCTCAAGAGCACATGATCTCTTTCTACTATCTACAGATACTATTAATTACACTGTCACTGACATTTAACTGAAATGTCTTCTCTACTGGGTGAGACAGTACTAGAGTGTGAGAAGAAAGTTATTTGTTGATCTGCTATGGCAAAATATTCTTTTTTATCTAAAAATAACCTGTTTACAGGAAATTGTGGCAAGTTCAGTGCAAAACAAGATAAAAATTAGTGAGCAGGGCAATAGAAAAGGGCTTTGAGTAACTGAATAAGAGGTTCTATAGACAGAAGGCAATAAAAGATAAAATTATCTCAAATCCCAATTCATATTTTGATCTGGTTTGGCATGTATGGTATTGGGTAATTTCTTAAAATATCAGATTTTTTTTCTGTTCTGAGTTCTGCTTTAGCTCCACAGCTTGTCCAGCTCTATATTTCACTTTCTATTTTATGCCAGTTATCTTTACTAGCCAATATAATCTCCATCAATGTAAAATGAGTAAAGGACATTATTGCATTGATAATTTTCAGCATCATTAAAAGCTATTGAACAACATTCACATAAGACAAAAACTTGTTAATTGAAGCTCTTTCTACATCAGATAGAGGTCAGATTTTATTTGTACTGTATGATAGAGATAGAGTGAAGCCATAAATATAATTAGTTTGCATGATCTGTCCTTTCTTAAGATTCTATCACCAGTCTGATAGAATGACTGCAATTTTATAGTAATTATGTGCATAAATACAATATAGTCAAAGAAAAAATAGTTTAAAAAGGGGGCAAAGTAGATTTAACATTTCAGTCCTTCAAAGCAACCTGCCTGAAGTTCACGTGCTGAATAATTTGTGTACCTCCTCCACTTTCCAACCAAGACTCTAAAATAATAACCTTTACCAAACTCAAAGGAATTTAGTGAGGAACTGAAGCCAGAAAGAAGACAACTGGGAAATATCAACAGTTTAGAAATGTTTAAAGTACTACTTGTTACCTGATGTCTCAAAAAGTGGAGAATTGAGTCTGCCACTCTGAAATATCTTTATCTAATCAAGATTTCTGTAGTAATGTTTTCTGATAGATTTGACTGAATTGGCTGAGAGGGAAATGGGAACTAAGTGTGATTATTCTGATAACTTTATCTACCAGATGGTCAAGATTTTTAGGCAGGGATTTTGACAAAAATCCCATGCTGAGAATTTTTTCTAAGTCTTCATTTGAATGGTTTTGCTCCTGTAGGTAGAAAAAATGGTTTGAAAAATCCCAGTGTCTTTGCAAGTCAATCCTGTCTGACTGTAATTTCTTGCTGTGTATCCTCAGGAGCATTTGCAGAAACTTCACAGATAACGCATAAGGAATAGCATAGCTTTTTCCACTGTAATGAAACTAAATCTTTAAGCAGAAGGATTTAATTTCAATCTTTTCCTTTGTCCTTACTGGAGAAAGCATTTCTGCTTACTGGAACTGTTAGTGACAAAACCCCCAAAACATACTCTCCTGCTATTGCGTTGTGAATAAATAACTTCTATTTTTAAAATGAATTACAATCTTCATGGTCACAATCCTTATGAGAAATGCCAGTTACAGGCAAAGATTCTTACAGGGTACACAGGAGAAGTAATGACATCCCAGTGTTAGTATCTCTGATGAACATCTTATACAAGTTGTGAAGGAAAGAAATATTTTTACATACTTTTAATGGAAATGTAAAAGAAGCTTTGATTTACACGCCTTTATCATGTACAGAATAGGTGAATGTGTAGCTCCTGAGTTTAGAAGATGTGCTGCATGGGAATACACAGAACCTGAAGAAGAAAGGTGTTGCATTTTTATTTCCTCTTGATCAATCAATACAACTGGCAGGAAAAGTACATCTTAAGATGTTTTAATCGGTGAACAGGCTTCAAATGCATATCAAAGGCTCATTGATGCATCACATGTTTCTGTAAGCAATATAAAGTTCAGCTTGGTTGATAAGTAAAAAAACTGTAGCTCAAGAGTTATACTATATACAGTAATCATTCCTTACACTTTTGTAAGTGTGTAAACTCCAAGAAAAACTTCAACCAAATACTACAAGGTAAAACTTTGTCACTGGAGAATCATAAAATCATAGAATGGTTAGGGTTGGAAGTAACAGTAAATACATATAGTTCCAATCCTTCTGCCATGAGCAGGGACACCTTCTGCAAGACCACGTTGCTCAAAGCCCTATCCAACGTGTCTTTGAACACTTCCAAGGGATGGGTGTTCCAGAGAGGGTTTGAGGGGATGCCAGGACTGAAACCAAAACACCGTTGAAAGCTCAAAACCCCAATATTTATTACAAAGAGGTAGCCAACAAAACAAGAAAATGGTAGACAGAAAAGAGAAGGGAAAATAAGCCCTCAGTAAAACCCCACAAACACCCAGGTGTAACTTAGGAGGTTATCTTACCAACTCCGAATACCAAGGATTCTCTGTAGCAGCTGCGTCCTCGGAGGGTCCAGCTCACACATCGCGGGCATCCCCGCAAAAGGCAACGTGGTCCTTTGTGTGAAGCATGAGCCCCCCGAGCACGAGCCACCTGCTTTTTTACTGAATTTACTTCATCCTCCACCTCCTCACTTTCTCCTTCAAATGCCCTTGGAAGGCTGTCAATCAATAGTGAGAGACCAATTAATTTTAGTTAATGTAAAGCGCTGCCTTCAAGGACAAAGTTTCCATTTATCAGGCCTTGTTTTCCCATATCTTGGCAGGAAAAGTACAAGCCACAGTTGGCTGGGCCAAACATAGACCAACAATAGCAGTGTCTGTTTAAGCACGGATACAATGGGGTATCCACAGCTCCTCTGGGCAACCTGTTCCAGTACATCACCACCCACACAGTAAAGAATTTCATCCTAATATCTAATCTAAACCCACTCTCTTAGTTTAAAGCTATCACGCCTTGTTCTATCACTGTGAAGTCTTGTAAAGTCCCTCTCCATCTTTCAATAAAGGCAATGGTTACTGTTGTTACCTGGATGAGACCTTCATGACTGAGGCAGTGATGCCTCCCTGTTCAAATCATTGTATACACTGACTGATGTTTTGATAGGTGTTAGATGAACCTCTAAAAGGAATAGCCTTTTTGAGTTGGTGTTTAGTTACAATTTCATAGTTGTCTTGATCTGTGTTCGGATAATATTCATGCAACTGGAAGTTTTTGTAGTGCAAGCTGTCAGATTTATCAAGATGTAAATTCACCATGTGGCCATATAGACTGCACTACAAGAACATTAAGTTTGTTCAGCAAAAGATTTGTGACCTTCTTGCAACTATCTAGGGCATAAGTTATCTTTTTTTTTATTACCTTTTTTACTAAAAATAATCTTAGTACTTTTTGCTTTAGGCTTTTTTACTGAAAAAAGATTTTGCTTATCATCCTTTACAGTCTGATTCATTACATTTTAAATTAACAGATTGTATTTTGACAGTTTCTTGATGTTTATGCTTTCCAATATAGTGAATTCAGGAGGAAATCATTCTTATCTTGTAATCTTGAGCTGTACAAAATGAAGAAATTTGCATATTTTTGGCTTGATCTGTGAGGTATAAAAATCCTCAAATGGAAAAACCTCTATCATTTTATCCTGCTTCTGGAGTAGTTCAAACTGTGTAGTAATGTTCTTGAGATTAATTTGATAGCAGGTTTGCTTATCTCCATTATATCTGTACAATTAATGTCTGCTTGTCTAATTTCTAATGTGTAGAAATGAATAACTTTTATGACACTGAAAATTTGTAAAATATAAGAAAACCAAACTTCGGAAGAAAACAGAACTGAGATTAGGTTGTAACATTTCGTATGTATCTGTCTAAAAAATACTCCCTTAATAAGAAGGTCAACTAAGAGCAAAAATAAACAGCAGTTTTTTCATGTTTTGATGTTGGAAATTGATCTGGGTATGACACACCTGTAAGACTGCAGTAGAAAGAACAAAGGCCGTTTCATTTAAAAATATGACTTCAGGGCTATATCACTGAATGTTCTGAAAGGATTTTTACCTAAGCATAACCTTTACTGAAGTTACACTTTTCTCTACTTTCCTATTTTGAATAAAAAATTGGTATAATTTCAAATTAAACCAAGGAAATGTTGTATGGAATTAGATTTCTAATTTTTAAGAAAGTAACAAACTCCAAAATGCCAATGCTCTTTGACCAAACTAGAGCAAGAGTCCTTCTTGCTCCAGTCTTTTAGCTGCTCAATCTTGATATTCTGTATTTATATAAAGTTAGACTGAAACACCTTCTTAAGTGTTTGATTGATTTTTAACAATTTCAGTCAGAAAGAATGGATAGATTTCACTCAGATGTGCTGTATTTTTTCTATTTTTTTAAGAAATGCAGGTGTGTCTTTCCAAGTTCAGCTGATGAAATGAAACAGCCTTTGAGCTGTTTGTAAGCAACAAATCAGCACATATGACTTATCAGGATGCAACTTTTTTTTTTTTTTCTGCAGAAAAGTATTAGAAATTTATGGGACCTGTTCCTGATACCATCTTAAGTGCCCTTGTTGTTGCCCATTCACCTTATGCTCTCATCTTTGAACATCAAACATCATCATTGATGTCATAAATGTTTAACCGAGTAAAAGCAGTGATTAGCCTAAAATATGAACATTGGCCTAACTTTTGGATTTCCCTGGAAAGAAAAAGGTTGGGCTGTATCTTTTTTTTGCTTTCAATCTTTCCCCATCCCATAAGGTGTTAGTTATTTGTCCACAGTTTCTGAGTACTTTCAATGGTATAGAAGTGGGAGACATTTCTTGATCTCTGAGCTGACCTCCTTGCAAGGGGAAGCCCATAGCTAGAGGTTTCTGCAAAAGTTACGTAGATCTGAGCTGCTCTTGAAAAGAAAGACTCTCTTCATCTTCCTCCTAGTTCCTACATCACTCATGATCTAGTCTTGCCAGTGAAAAAGAAAAAAAAAAGGTTTTTTTTTCAAACAAAGCTGTTTCCTATTCCAGAGGCACAGGTTAAAATGACTGTGTATTCTTGATCACATGTAATTATTCTATGTGATTAATTTTACAATATTTAAATAAATATAGTTGTAGTTTATTTCTCTGGTTTTTATTTTTTTTAATGTAATATACTCTTTCAATTTTTATATGCTTAATTCCCTAAGCAGAAGTGTATGTATGCTGTTATTTCTGAGGCAACAAGGTAACTGTTTTATGTACTCAGTCTCTTGTCCTCTTAGTCTCATAGAACTTTTACAAATCCTATGTAACTCCTTCAATGCGTTCATGGTATATTCATTAACTCTGATTATGTAGTGATTTTCTTTAACACTAAAGGGTCTGTATATCTAGTGGTATTTACACATTCTTCTCACCTAGAAAAGTCCCACTGAAACAGAGAAAACGCTGTGTAAATTTATATCCACTCCTTGCCTCAGCTATGCCCTATCTGTTGTCAGTATGTTGTAATTACTTCATGGATCTTCTAACTGCAGAGTTTGATACATGACGCTTAACTAATACAACCCGATATTACCTGCCAACAACTGTGAAATCTCCTTGCTTTCTCGTTTGGGTGAGGTTTTTTGTTTTGGGGTTTTTTTTTGACATGCTTCTTTAATCAAGCTGCTAGCCTGTGAACAATTTCCACCAATCCTTCAAACTACCTAGTTTTAACAATGCACTTGGGACAGAGCAGCAATCACTCTAATCGTACCACCACAGCTTCTGTTGAGAGGCACCTGGCCCTCATCTGGGTGTCAGAGATTTATGTTGTCTCCTCTGTCTTTTTGGCTGTTTGCTCCATACCTCTTTATCTGAAACCTGTTGAAGAGGTATAAGCATCCATTATTTGTCGGAGTATCTTCTGCAAGATAATGGTAATCACACAGTCAGTGATCTGGGTTCAAGCTTAACACATATTGGTGCAGGTGGGTAGTTCATGTAATCTATCATCCCGAGAAAATTCATTTGCGTTTTCTCTTGTGTTCGCCTAAGAAAAATAGTAGCAACAACATACACTTCATTTAAAACTGAATTCAGAGGTTTTGGACTCAAATTTTTTTGGAGGACCATCATATTCCTCTCCAGTTTAAACCTCTTGAGACGTACAGAGTACACAAGTTTTCACTAACCTTTGCAAAGTGGGGATTTTTTTCACTGTTTTACATGGTCTTTTCCATCTAATATGCAGCATGTATCCAGTTGGTGTTTTCCCCTCTTCATTCTATTTTTTCCATTATGAGGGGGGTTTTAATTTTTTTTTTCTGTGATTCAAACGATAATTTGCAACTAGCAAGGATTTTGGAAGTCACAAGTTTATCAGGTGAGATGCTCCCCTCAAAGAGCTAAAGAAAAATGCTATGGAGAAACAGAAGATCTGTTATACCTGCAGGGGGCATTGCAATACAAAGAAAAAGAGCAATGAAAGCTGCTTAGACTTTTTCCAACTAACTTGTCCTATAACATTTTAAAACATTTGACTGGCAGGTTTGCGCTTCTTTTTGTCTTCTCTTTCAAACAGTGGCAAGTAATTTTGAAGATATTAATGAATTTTTTTCCTAGTGGTTTTGAAATCACATTAGGAAGATTTAAATTAGATTTGGAAGGATATTTTTCAATATTCTTGCACTTTACTGATATTGATGAGGGGCATTGGGATAATGATATTAAAATGGGATATAAAATGCCAATGGTAGCGTCTTTAGTATAGAAAAAAAGTTTTCAAATGATTCATTAATAACATTGCAGATTCCTTCACTAATTTAATGTTTCTAATTAGTCTGTAAACGTTATGAATCTCTCTCTCTGTGTTCTTTTATACCTATAATTCTATTCATATAGAGGACATGAGGAATGACATCTAAACTGGCCAGCAGTTCTACTGTAAAATCTTATCTATTGTTATGCACATATATGAGAGTGATGTTGGATATCTTGTCATTCCTCATAGAATTCATTACATATATCTTTCACTAAACAGTGGCTATAGTAGACTTTTACTGATTTATAACCTACACTGAGTGCAAACCAGCTGATATGTAACTTCTGCTTCACAAGTGATAGCTGAACACTTATAGACATAAACATTGGCTATTATGGAATCACACTCCTAAGGTAGCCAAAATATCTACATATATTTCTGTATACAGCAGAATATGATGATCAATGGCCTGATACCGATTTAATTGCTTTGTCAACAATACCTTTCTCAGCTTCTCAATTACGGAATATCTTTCTCCTTAGAAGCAGGCAAAAAAGCTGTAACTGTCAGCAAAAAAGGGAAGGTGACCAGACTTGAGAGCTGTCACTGGGAGGGAAAACATGATTAGATGGATTTATTAGCCACCCATAAGGAGAAGACTAGACACACTACTGAAGTACAGTAGAACAGCTATATTTGCATGATTGACAGTAGTTCTATGCAATTTCAGCTTATTTTTACCACCTTTCACTCCTAAAATGACATTTTTCTTATGTTTCTTCCCTTCTCCCCCCAGCAGTCATGTTATAATGAATTATGAGGTTTAGTTGCAATGTGATTTATGGTAGCAAACTGTTATTTTTTCAAAATGGAGCCAGTCATCTTTGCAAATTTCTTTGTATTCCATTATACTCAGGGAAAATAGAAGGCACATTTTGATGGTAAAATAATCATAGATTAGAGGCTTAGCTGAGACCATTTTATGTCCAGGATTTATCAGTAAACTGCTTATGAACGCTATTGATTTGCTGACTGCTTCTTTGTAGTCTTAAAGCAAAGATTTGACATGGTGTTCCTGATATTCTGCATCCTGATACAACCCTGCATTGCAATAACCATTGTGTTCTTGCAGCAGATCCTTATCTCTAACTTTGTCAAAACTGAGTGCAAGGCCATTAGAAATCACTTGCTATATTTTTTCCTGCGTTAGTGTTTCAGTACTTTGGTTTGCACTTTCTGTTGCATTGTAAAGAAGAAAACAGTGATCTGGTTTTTGCCATTTTGTTCTCTCTTTGACATTGTTGTAGGAAAAAGAGAAATCAGCACTGGAGCTGAATTACTGATCGGCACGGCAAACCACCCTAGCTTCATATAACCACCTCAAAAAGGAAAATACATTTTCCACACTAATATGGTGACATTATCTATTTCAGATGTGCATTTAATTTATACAAATTTCTTAACTGAGTTAACTTCCACATTTTTAAAGCCAGTTGTGGAGTTTTCTTAGAGATTTCCTCACCAGTTTGTTCAGGCAGGGCTGTATTCTATGTGTAAGTACTTAGTCATCTGTATTGCATTAATAGCACTCTAGAATGAAAGCAGATGTATTTTTTTATCCTTAACAGAGCAACTGGTAAGTCTCATAGTTGTCAATGCTGTGATGATCAAAAATAGGTTTCTATGATTATTTTTGAGGTATTGGTTCCAAAATGAGAAAAATGAGGAAGGATAAAGATCTTGTTAGCATTCACCAAATGAAAGCTAATCAAATAGTGAACAATATGAAACAGCTTAATTCTTAATTTATTAAAGATTTGCTTGCTTCATCTCAACATCACTTGTTATTGATGCAGTAATGCTTATGTTTGGGAGGCACTGATACTGCTAAGTTCCTTAAGATGACAGAGAGAAGAGTCATCACCTCTTGACACATATTTGTTATAGTTTCCCTTTTGGTCTAGGAAGTGTTAAAGGTCAGGACTCTGGGATTCAGACTGAATCCCAAGAATTCATACTTGAAGTTTTGGCTTAAAATACATTTTCCACATTTACCACAATTTGAAAACCTTTGCAAGGGTTATGTGAATGAGATGTTTAGTTCTTTCTTCACAGGGAGTTTACACCATCCAAAACAGAATTTAATGGACAATAGTGATGGAATAGAAGACTACAAATATATATATATATATATATTTCCATTTTGTATAATTCTGAAGGTTTCTGGATCATCTTTTCTTCTTCCATAAGAAAAAGCTGTCAAAGACATATCAAAAATAAAGAGAAGATAGAAAATATGCATCTTGTCAACTGTGTTTACTTGTAAGTTACATAACACATTCTTCAATATTCAAATTCCTTTTGCTAGAGTGACATCTACTTCAAAGGTACACTTACTAGGTAAGATGATTGGCTTGGAACATTAACAAAGTAATTCCTTTATTACTAAATGCAAAAGGAATTTGAAAGCTCACATTATAAAATCATCATGTCCTTGGTTAGCTATAAAATATTTGATCACTTGATATGAAGCCAGATATGTGCATCCTCGCCCTAGTCTCAGATGATAAACAGACAAAGAAAGGCAGCTGTGGATTTAATTTTCTAGTGAGAAGTAGTTTATTACTCCTAGATATTGCTCTAGTATAACGTATACATAGAATAGCAATGTCAGAAAGCAACTTTTGGAAAAGTGGGTTGAACTTATAAACCTGGAGTTAACCGATCAATAACTAAAAACCTCCCATCTTAATACTGCCAGTGCCCTGGGCCAGATTCTTTAGTAACATTGCACAAAAAGTTCTCTTACATTCAAAAATTGCATTTTGCTCTGTCTCAGATTAGGCTGAGGTATGAATCTTATTGCCATTGTTTCAAACACCTTATTTGACAGTTTCCATACCGTTGCTAATTGGCAAGGATCCAGGAATTAGCCACAGTGGAGAAAAGTGATTTTCTGTAGTGTTTGTTACTGACAGCACTTTGAAATAACTACTCTGCCTTGATGATAATCTCACAATCTGGTCAGGTCCTTATTTCTGCCAGTTTTCCACATGCTATAGAAGGTAGCTTTCATTCCCAAGGTAGGGACCTAGCAACTCTGGTTTCTTTTCTTCATCTTTTCTGAGAATTCAGGACAGACCTGAAGCTGGAAAAGGTACCCTGTGTGCCTTTAGCACAATTCAGCACACTGAGTTTATTACTTCCTTGATACACTGCATTGCACTAGGTGGTGGTGGGAGCAAAAGGAATATATCTATCTCCATTTGGTATAATAAAAGAGCCTAGTAACTTGTCTGAAGAGAAAGAACATAAATAAAAAGAACATTTAAGACACCCACAAACTTTCTGCTGAAAATTTCATGTTCTTCTTGTAAGCTCTCAATAGCACAGGTCCCCAGGATGTGATGAAGTCAGAGGATTGTGCAGATGACCAAGCACTGCAACAGGTTGCCCAGAGAGATTGTGAAGTCTCCCTCACTAGAGATATATTCAAAAACTGTCTGGATGCAATTATTTGCAATGTGCTCTATGTTGACCCTGCTTGTGCGGGTATGTTGGACCAGCTGACCTACTGTATTCTGTTCCAACCTTACCAATTCTGTGAGTCTGTCATTCTGTGATTCTATGACCTGGCATGAGGAAAGGTGAGAACTACCAAAGACTTGACAGAGTTAGGACATGTCAGATTGAGGGAAATAGAGAAATTCTTTCTTCAGCCTAGTCTCAAGCCAGGTGTGGAATCAGGGAAGTGAATCATTCAAGAGACTCTTGGGTACATAGTTTTTACAACTTTCTTGGTGAAAGCCATTATTTTGTAGTTTGGTGTTGATAGAGAGGCACGTATAGACATTCCTGGCAAGCCAGCCCCTCAATAGAAGACAATCCCAGACTGCATAACTGACTATTCATCTCCAGGCAGCTAAGACCTTCAGTCCATCAAATTCTCTCTCATTCAAGGGGAGAATAAATAGAGTATCCCTTTTTTATTATATATTTATTAAAAACAAACAAACATCTTCATAGATTTCTCTTATCTTCTTTTCAGTTTTCATTTAAGCCATTCCTTAGGGTACATAAAGCAGGATCCTTTCTCCCAGATGGAGTATTCCCTGCAGAAAGAGCCATTACCATGGGACAGAGTTGTAAAAATGCTTCAAAAGGGTACTGATCAGATAGAGGTCCAAGCACCAGGAAATCTGAAAGGTTCTGTTTGGTGAATCACTTTTCAAGGTAGTAGTGATTCCTCCATTCCACCAGCAGAAGAAAAAGTAACTTGTGACCAGAAAGTTAAAGTTCATATTGCAAGGAGATTTCATGTTTTAACATGAGACACATAGTCCTTCCTCTTAAAAATATTACTAGATCCCTCATAGGAGAAAAATGAGATTTCTCTTGTTCCTGGAATATGTAGTCCCTTATTGGCATTGAGAGCCTATTCCACATGGAGAATTAAATTGTGATCACATTTCCAAAACGCATTCTTAAAACTTACAGAACTGTAACAACTATGTAATATTTGTCTTGTATGCTAAGAATTTATGTACTATCAACTGGTGACAATTTTCATAAGTAAAGAGCTGGATTATGACAGTCATATTATGAATAAATTTGCCTGTTTATTACTTGATCTTATATATTAAAACTGAAACTATGTCCTCAAATGGTGAGGGACAGACACAGAAGAATGTAGTCAGTTTGTGGTTATGGATTAGGAAGAGAGTATTCAGAAGAACAGGATGATCAACAATCACACATTTGCAAGAATGGTGTCACCATTCAATCCTAATTTTCAGGAAGACTTTTTCTTCAGAAAGGAGGTAAACCTTACTGATTACTAGAGACAGACTTTTTGGTAATCCAAACTCATAAATAGAATTTCTTGAGCATGAAGTTATGAATACAACAAAATTAGTTGCATTACTTGAGGTTGGAATGAATAAAAATAATTCCCTATTTTGAATCTTATAATTCATGTTTTAAAAATATTTTACACACCACAATTAATTTAGAGAAGTGTTAGTTTCATTGCTTTGTCCAACTTTCCAAAGAGAGACTTCTCAGGCTAATAACTTAATTAATATTCTTCATTAATGTTGAATGCATACATACATGACAACAGAGAAAGAAATTTCTAGTTAGGATATGGCTCATTAAATTTAAAAGGTGTATAAACTGTAAGGGTATTTATTTTCTGAGATTATTTTTACAAAATAAAAGATACCAAGGAATTCCAGAGATCCTAGGTTCTTATGGACCCTTAGACCACTACAGGCTTTGCTATTGAACCAAGTCAAACTGTAAAGGACCTGAAATACAATAAGGACTTAAAACTTCTGTATTCAAATGACACTGACTCTTTAATTGGTTGTCACATTAAGAATTTTTGCCATTTTAAACTCGTGGACATATCCTTACCACTATTTCAGCTCAACGTAAAAAATGTTGATAAATAAAAGCTGCATCTGGCAGCTGTGATGTAATATAAGTGGTTTTTTTCTCACTGCCACCAAACCAGAGCCAAATATGAAATTTAAATAATACTGCAATGTTGGATTTTTTTAATAGGTAAACAGACCTTATCCATATGACCTCTATTTAATATACAAATGGCCTCTGTTACATTCTCCTTACTAAAAGGAACACTTTCTTCCTTGATACCATTTTCATAACCCCCAAAATTTCTTGCCTTCAAATTAAGTTCTTATATTTCTAATCCTTCCATTTTACATGACATCCAAGTTAGTTATACACCTGTACACTTCGCAGTACATTCGCTCTGACATATTTTCAGAAATAATTTTTTTGTCTGCTTATTTATTCATATGTCTATATTGTCCATATCTTAGTTAGAGGTTCCTGTGGCATACTATGTGGTACCTTTTTGTCCTGAGCCAAGAATAAAAATATGAATATATATATATATGTATGTGTATGTGTGTATATCTATCTGTCTATCTATCTATCTACCTATCTATTTCGTGGCAACTTCATCTCTCTAACTCAAGTTCTTTTCTAAATTTTACAAATTAATTTTTAACTCTTGGTAATATTACCATGTGTTTTAGATATACTTTCTATATGAGCAAATGATGTAGCAAATTACTATGGGGAGAATAAAAGGCATTTTCTTTATGAGAGAGTTTTGGTTTGGGATGTTTATCTTTTTCCGCGAAGATAAGGAACCCTCAGGTTATTTTATGATGCGTTCAGAGCTTATGCATCCTGAAACTTATATTACATGCACTTGCTCTGAAAAATGTTTTATATACATTGTGGAAATTATATGGTCTATTTAAGAGAAGTGTGCTTCCATGATAACCACATATTATATATCCTATTTTCAAGAGGTGGCATTTCTAGGCAGCAGTGGTATGTTGAGACTTTGTTGACATCCTGATATTGCTGAAGAGCTAATGTGGTTGTAACGTGGTTACGTGAGCTTTAGTTAGAGTGAAGTTGGTGGGCTCTAGGGGTGGACTTGGCTGGGCAGGAACCCCCCAAATTCTCATGGCCTCATGACCTCCAGCCACTCATGCACCACGGCTGTTCTTGGGAACTTGTTCACAGATTTAGCAGTAGTACTCTTCAGGTTGGTAACTCTTTTTTCTCATGACCCATCGACCTTTGGGTCTTCATGCGTTATGAGTATCCATGGGAACTCAATAGGTTGCTATCCTCACTTAACACTTGGCCTACAAGATTTCTCTCAGTACTTTTGAGCAGTACAATGTGTTCAATGCTCAAGCTTTACTTACCTTTCAAAATAAAATTATATGGCAATGATAGGATTAATTTTATCATGTCTAATATGTTGATGATATAAAATGAACTTAAGGCAATCCATATCCTAGAAGTTTAGTATTTTCTTAAGCAACATTGAATATCCCTGTTTACCTCTCCAGAAAGGGAAGAAATTAGCTTTCACTTTGGAAGAAATAAGATTCATCAGCGTATTATCATGAGTAAAGCACTAAAGAAGAAAATAATTTGCTTGTTTTCCAGTTTTTCACCCATCTTAGTGAATATTATGACGTGGGGAATGAGCCATACTACACTTTCAATTAACATTTTTAGAGTGCTATTACTGTCTTAGGAATGTTTACGAGTTTTAAAGAATAACAAAACATTTTTACACAAATTCTGAGAGATATACCATTTCCACTGTCTAGAGTGAAGCCATTTTAAGCTTTGTGTTTTTCACGAAGCAATTATACTATCTGCCAATTGTAGGTTCTGTTAGTCATCTCCATTTCATTGCTTATTTTCACTCATGTGTCATTAATTATAGACCATAATATCTATTCAATGAAACTATGGTAAGACAAAAAGGACTTGTTTTGGGTTATTGACCATGATATGTAGATGTGAGTTTTACTCTTTTTTCACTTCCAGTTGTAGAAAGTGTTTTGAATGTTAGCAGTACTTTGTCTTAGTTATTATGGAACATATAAATTTAAGCTGTCCTTTAAGGCTCCTGTGCTGTTACATCTAATCTAGTGCTATTAGTAGCAGATACATTTTCACACATCCTCTTGCTTTGGCAGATGATGTTTGTTCTGCATGTTGGATTAGGCAAGGGAATTAAAGGTCAGATTGTATTCCTCAGTTCTATATCCTGCAATATTGCAATATTAGTTGCAGTTGGCTTATTGGTTATTTTCCAGTGTGGGAAAATACGTGTGTTTTTGTGAAGCACACTTTTTTTTTTTTTTGAGAAAAAGTCCAGAAATGAGGAAAAAATTCTATTTGAGAATACTGATAGTTTTATAGTGTATTAATTGCCATTAGCAAAAAGAATACTGAAGCTCTGAATCTGAACAAAAATATTGTGTGAAATCCTCACTAGAAAAAGCATCTTGCACATTATTTTTTATTTCATTAGTATTGTTTGGTTTCCTACCACTGTGGTGTCGCATATAAAGTCTTTCAACTATCTTCTGATCTTGAATGCTCATTTCGTTAAAGATAGGCAGTAGATACCCTTTAAGGTTGTAGGTGACCACAGAGAAATGAGGTTCAGTCTCTTCAGGAAAATAAAGGGGTTGGAAAACACAGGCGAGTGAAAATGTTTTTCCAAAATATGTTGTCCTGATCCTGTGCTTAGTTTCTCTGAGGATCAATAGTTATTCCGGTGCTAATGTCTGAGGAATTTGGTCCGTCATGTATAGTGGAAGTTTTCCACTGCTTTTTATTCTATGCAGGAAGAGTTGAGAAGACTGGGGTGTGAAGATGAAGACATGAGAACTGTACAGTATGGATCCAGAGCCTAGATGATGAGTGACACCAATGGACACTTTCTATTTTGACTCTTAGGGTGTACAAGGTGAAAGTGGTTGAAAAATTTCATGTCCAGTATATTTTTGTGGTTATCAGTTAATTTTCTTTTCTTCTTGGAATTTTTTAATATTGAACTTATTTTCCTCATTTAAATCACAGTTTTTTTCAATGCTGAGGAAACTAAAATTGTCTAAAAAGCTTTAAGAGGTGCTTTTAATAAGTATTTGGTGCCTGTTTCAGCCATCCTAATATATGGCTAACAGGTGGCCATTACATGGCTGAAGTGCTCCATTTTAATAGTTCTTTGTTACTCTCTGGTAGAACCAAATCAACATTTTGTTATTCAAATACTTTTTCTTGTCTGTCGTTTAAATGCTTAAAAAGTTAGGTGATATTGCTCCAACTTATGATTGAGGAATAATTCATCAAATGGAGACAAAAATATTCATAAAAAATAGCTGAGCTCCTTTAATCTATAATCCTACTAACTCCTAGTATGTTGAAAAGTGTTTAAACCACTAAAATACAAGTTTCTTAAGTAACTGTTTCAATTATGTGTTAACAGTCAATGGCTGCCAAGTGGGAAAACTGTGAAAGTGATCAGACACTGTCTCAGGCCTAATAAAGCTTCAAAGGCTAACCACATTATTGAAGTGATGAGGTGTTTAGACTTTAAAGCCCTGCTCACAGCCTTCACCATCAGTCTCTGTATTAGATTTCTAATGGACCTTTCTGTAAAAAAGGACTGAGGAAGCCAGGTCTAAAAAACAGATTAGTAACAGAGAAGTAGGTAAAGGAGAGATCAAAATAGAAGTGGTTTAAGCAGAATTATGTGGACTACAGATAATTTTGATATGAAATATGAAGATTCATACCAAAGGTCAATACCAAAGAAAAGAAGAAAATTATAGGAACATTTGGAAACACAATATTATTTTGCAATTTCTAAGGATGTAGCACATCAATTATTGCATTAATGGTTGCTATTCTGGCAGCTTTTAACATAAAACAAGCTCATCAGAAGCTTTGCCAAATAACCTCTGGCTCTTCTCATAGAATTTTTAAAAACATGTATAAATTATGCTTCATTTATAACTGTCACAGTCAAACAGTACAACTGTGTAGCTACTGCTTGCTGGGTTGGTAGACTTTTTCACTGACAATTCAGTAAATTATGAAATTGCAGTAAAGCTTTAGTTCTGTGTTGCAGTTGTTAAAAGCTCCCTTTAACTCACAAAAGAGTTTGCATGAAAGGAAACTTCAAACAAGATTTTAAAGAAATCTAGAGCCTGTTTTTAAGTTAGGCATTTCAGAAATATGTTTCCAGTTCTCAAATCATTTTCTCAGTTGTCATTCCACAAATAGTTGGGTTTAAGAGTAATTTACTGAGTAATCACTACTGTATTAAAAGGGTGGAGATCACATGCCTGAGATAATTGTTAGACTATCACTCCTTTATTATTAATCATAACGAAGGAAGCAAATAATTCAGGATAGGCTAAAAAGCTCATCAGATTCAATTCAGCTTCACTCAGAATTTCAACCATTTTAATTGTTAAAAAAGCAGAGTGAAATAGCCAATAATACTCTGCAGGATCAGTTCACATCTGAGTTGTAATTCTGCTTTCCATTTGGTGGGAGTGAATAAAGGTCTTTGCTGTCAGGATGGTCAAGAGACAAAGGGTCTGGAATAAAAATAAAATTATTTATTTCTGTAGTCTCTTTGAAAAGTCATATGAGTAGTTTGATTGAGTATTAGGATGAAGAGGTCCTTCTGAGAAGTAGTACTGGCTCAGAGAACATGGTGGTGGGTAAAAAAGGGCCTGACTCTGGCAAGAAGGGCCAGAAGTGGTTCTGGCAATGAGGGAAATGGTGTGGGCCAGCATCTACTTGCAGGTCCTGGCCTTAGAAAATGGAAGAGGAACAAGCAAGAGACAGGGAAAAGATTTATACTGTAGAATATGCTAATGCAAGAAAATCTGTCTATTCAAAATTGTTATCACACATTTTCTTAGTCAAATTTGACCCACTGGACTACTTTTCCCATATGACCTCAGCTATTTTGATGAGGTCCAGTAAATTTGGATTTACTGTAACTTCTGACCATAGCCTCTATTTCAGTTCTTCTTAATGATTGTCTCTTATATTAATTATCTTACAGTCAGGTTAGACAAACACTTTTCTTGGCTGATCTGATAGCAGGAATATACTTACACTCAAGAGAATAAGGTGTTAATACGTATGGTATAAAATACAGATCAAGAGCCATGAGCAGGAATCAGGCTATTTCAGCCACTGCTTTGGCACTTCACTAATTTTTTACCCTTTCCCCCCAGAGCTCACAGTCTGAGCCAATTCCTAGATTGTACAAAGTGTAACAGTGTCTTTACTGTTCTGGATCCTAGAATCTAGACTTACAGGGGAGCCAGAAACCTTAAAGACTTCAAACACATTGTACTGTGTCACTAAACAGATGTTTGATACACTTAGCTCTGCAACTTATAGAGACTTACCCCTCTTCTGCCCCCCAAATGATCTTCATACTAAAAATACTTACTAGAAACAAAACTTGATATGGTTAAGACCTAACATATGGAAATGATAAGGAAAGATGTTGTACTGTACTTCACTGGTTTCTTGATTGTCACTCTTCTAAAACGTCTTGCTTATGGCTGCACCAAACCACTGAACACCTTTCAGAAGTTCTGTGCTAAATACATTTTCCTTATTATCCTGCTCTGAGCTGTAAATATACTACTTAATATAGGAATATCAGCGCACAGTTTTCATGTCCATCCTTTTCACAGACAGACATTTTCAGACTTTGAATACTGGGCTTCAGAACTCTCAGAATGCTATTTTCAGCATTCCAGAAAAAGAGATACCAAGTTGTTTTTCCCATTATTGGTGTGCAGCACTTTTTAAAACTCTTTGTTCAGGGTTTCTCACGGTGGTTTTTTGGTAGTGTTTTGTTCTTTCTGCCTAATGTCTGTACTTTTGTGCATACTGTCTGAAGGAAAAAATATTTTTACATGGACAAGTTAAATGTAGTTCTTCTGATCTCTTTTGAAAACACACAAACGTATGAAAAATTATGATACATAAGTACCTAAAATATGTTGAATAATGATAAAAAATGATACAAAATCCACTGACCTAATTTCTGTTGCTAATGTATATAATCAATACACATGCATATTTATGACTAACTACAGGTAGAGTATGGCATATAATCAATCTGAACTTTACATTTAATAAAATGTGCTATGTATTATATATGCATGTTATGATAATTTTTTTACACGCACACACACCCAGAGCTGTGTAAAGCTATAACAATGTCAATAATGCTCTAAATATTCAAAGTCAAATGGGAATATAAAGAATAATTTTGAAAACACTGCTAAAAATACTAGTTTTCATAATATCTTTTGTACAATTCCAATAAATGTTCTTCATTTCCTCTAGGATAACTACGTATGCAATAAAATGATACGGTATCCCAAATAATTTCTTCCAGAATTTGCAGTAAGATATTTCAAATGTCTGCAATGTTTAAATTTCCAATTTTATCTCAATTTCCAGCATTAAAGTAGCAAATACTGCCTTAGAAATAGCAACACATTTCAAACTCAACGAGATTTTTGAATGAAAAAGTAAAAGCCACATTTTATAACATATGAAAAGTCTCAACTATGAACCTGATAGCTTAGATTTTAGGATAAAATAATGAGTCACCTCGAAGATTGGAAATTTTGAGAAGTGAGCAAGAGAAGATTTAGGATTAGGAATTGTGTATTTCTTCTGCAGGCAACCACTGTTGAAAAGAGTGCAACAAAAGTTATTTTTTGCATGTTAGTTAGCAACAAAGTTTTCTAATAATCACCTACATTTTTCTTTCCAGGAAGAGTGAATGCTTTATCCAGATCATGTTGATATTAATTGAAGTATTTCTCTCCTGAGTTCTGCTTTGGCTTCCTGAAGTAACATATTTTCTAATTGATCCAAACAAAAACATGAAAGATCCAGCACGTTAACTGAGCTAAACATCTTTCAGTTGATTAGAGACTATTTTTTATAAATGTTCTTTAAGTGTCATAGATGCATATGTATGCATATAAAGAAAAATATTTAATCCAACTCTAATAAACTCTTCTGAGCTGCATTCGGGCTCTCTAAGAAACTTGTTAAATTACAGTTTTTTCCACCCCGGCAGAGGAATAAAACACGACAAAGGCTGTTAAACACTTGTACATCAATCAGTCAGGTTTAAAATGTTACAGCATCAATCACTAATCAGCCAGTTTAAGCATGGCATATTATTCTTCCCAACGTTAAAAGTTGTTAGAAAGTTAACCAAGACTTATTAAATTATTTATTTTCACTTACTCAGTTTAGGTCTCACATGTGTTATTTCATAATCCCTTGAGTGTGAGAGGAATTTAAACCTAATTGTGGCTTATTCAGTTTGTTTATATAGCTAACACTTTTCACTTCTGTCTCTCTACATTACCTGTGTAAGAAATTACTCTTCCATGAAATTCAAATCGTAAACCCAACCAAGTTTAAAACAAATAGCAAAATTATTGCTTTCAGTACATTACTACCTAAATGCATGATGAAACCCATACTTTTTCATATACATTTTTTGTGGAGATAAATTATTTTATTTTCTAAAGCTAAATTTTGCTGTCATCCCCACAACCTGTAAACTTCATACAGGTAACATATATGTAATAAGAGTCAAGATATTTTTATTTGGAATTTTTCTCTTTAATATATATACATAGAGATACAGGGAAATAGGCTTACAATGTGTAGCTACCCTATGTCATGTAGGAGATGAAGATACTGGTAAATTTTATGGACAAATAATACACAATTTCTACTTTTTATTAATTGGTTTATAATTTCAAAATGAACTTGCGTGACTGCATCTGCACTTTTTATCTTTTCACTTTCTGTTCACTTATTTCTGGAAAATATCCATTTAGAAGTACTAACTTCCTTGTATAAGTATGTTATCTTGAACATGTGAGCACCAGTATCACATTTAATTACATGGCAATTGGTGCAAGTATATACAGATATAATTGTACACTGATGTCATTCATTAATCAGGTCTTTCACATGTACTTTACATTTAACTCCATGGTAAACATGTATGGTGTGTATATATGGTACATATAGAGTATGTGCATGAAAAGCTATATAGATGTGTGTGTGTGTGTCTGTGTGTGTCTGTGTGTGTCTGTGTGTGTGTGTGTGTACACATACATGTAGCAAAAAAACATAGCTGAGTGCTGGAGTGCCCTTATAATTAATTGCAGAAATCATTGTATGAGACTTTTAGACTGCAAAATTTTCTCAGTATCACTATGGGAAATAATATTGTTGATACTGGGTGGTTGCAGGAGCAGCCAATAATTCACTACTTTGTTACTTATTGACTGTTTCTGTTCAAATCAAGGGAAAGTTCTGAGCAGCATAAAAGGGGTTTTATCCAGGTAATAAAGGCCACTTTCTATGTCCAAGTGGAAGAAAGCTGCATGTATGTACTGGTATCATCAATCCCTCTTTCAAGACAGGGAATTGAGATGCTCCATCCATGAAAATATTCAAACTCAAGCTGGATGAGCTCTGAGCAGACCAATATGGTTGAAAATGCCTCTGCTCTGTTCATGGAGTTTGGATCAGATGCCCTTCCAGCCCAAACCATTCTATGGTTCTACGGTTAACAGCTGTATGTCAGTCTGGATGACAGCACAGAGCACAGCTGAAAGTCTGAGGCTCGTGACAGTTTCTGCAGAGACCTGCAGAGTCTGCCCTGCTCCTGGCAAAATCTTGGGCACTGTGGGGCACTTTTTGGTGGATAATGCGAATAAACAAGCTTTCAAGGTATCCACCCACATGTGTACTGTGAATTTTCTCCTGAGCTTCTTGCAGATTTAGGTTTGGATCTGTGACTGTAAACAACAGATGTGAAGGGAACATTTTTACTTTCAGAAGACTTCTGCTAATTCAGCCATTGGATTTAAAAATCAAGACTTTGTTAAAAAGTTGCAGTTATGAACTGCATAGACTTTTTTAAACAGCTTTTCAGATTTCCTTGCTTATTTGAGATTTTTTTTCTCTTAAGGCAAACAGTAGAGATACATTAATTTCAGAAAGACTTTTTGTAAGGGTTTGACAAGATTCAGCCTGTCACCAACCCACTGAAAAGAAAGTGCATTTTGAATAAAGGCACTCTTATATGTCCTTTTTAATCTTCAGCCAGGAAAGTTTTAATTTACATGACAGTATTAATCTTTTCACCAATATAGTCTCACAAGTTTGCTACTATAACCAATAAACTAAACAGGCTGAAACCTAGTCTCTGGCAGCAAGGCCAGCTGGCATGCAATGGTCTGAAGCCACACAATTAAACTCTGTTAGCTTCCAAAAGAGAGTGGTGGCAGGCAAAATAATTATTTGGAACGGTCCCTTGCATGTACTTATTCCTGAATCTTGCATAGAATTTCTTTGGGAGTGTAATATTTGTTTAGTTTAAAAGTCTGCCAGAACTCTTCTATCAATAATGATCAAGTCAGAGGATTTACATCTGAACTCTTCATTTAGTTAATTTGCTACTAGAGATGTAGCCATAATTCTGCAAAGACAATATTTCCTTTAAAACTGACTTAAAAGATAATGAGTTCTACAAAGCAATAATTTCAGACAGTAAAAAGCAGAGGTTGATGATAGAATTAGAAGGGGGCAAACTACTGTGTTGGTTTTGGCTGGGGGAAGTTGTGGATGTGTGTGTTTCAACACTTATCTCTTTGAATAACAAACTTTACATTTTTTCTCTGTAAGTGCTGAGTGTTTTACCTGAAACAATGGGCTGTAAGTATGTATCAGGTATTTTTAGCCAAGCACTATGAAAACTTGCAAATGCTACCCATGATTATTTTTAAATGATCCATATTCTGATCCCATTTTGCAGTGTCTCAGTTCTTAAATAATCTTCCATTTCATTTTGGTAAACTATCTATTTGGAAATCAGCATTACATAACATAATTAAACCTAAAAAAATAATTTGTAATCCACATAAAGACCATTTAAATATTTTTCCCCAAAGGAGAGCTGGGACCTGGGTGAATTTTACTTTAATTAAATCAACTGCATCATTGCTTAGAAAATATGAATTTTGTTCCCTAACTATGAATTTCAGAGAAAATGTCACCCCTTAAAGAAATAAGTTACCAGGCTACATTTTCTGTGTGTTTTTTTTTTTTAATATTTAGAATATAGGAGTCATCTGAAAACTGTACAACCCCTGCCTGAACTGTTAAAAAGAAGGTATCTTGCTGTCCTTTATGAGGAACAAGTTTTGTCTAAGGGGTTAGTTTAAATTTCTGAAGTGTTGCTAATGAAGCAGAACTGCTAATAATTACACTTTGGTTTTTTCTTTCAACTTCAAGAATGAACACAGAATACAGATGAGTCAAAGTCACTTCAAAGTGTGTCAGACACAATTCAGCCTGCAATGGTAAGGAAAGTTTATCTTCACTTTCATTGAGGTGACACAAATCACCTTGACACCTTGTGACATGGAGAGAAGAGGAGATGGGATTTCCTGAGTAGTATTTCTCTGAGGAAGATTCACACTTAGCCTGACAGAAGGTCCTAGGTTTAGGTGTAGATTGTATGACATAAGATGTAATCATCACTGTAAAGATTAGAGTTATTTTATAGATTTTTTTTTTAATATATCTTCGGGGGTAGAGTAGTTTTAATCCTTTCATTATTTTTTTCTGAGTCCAATCTTTGATTTGTTGGATAGGAATTTGATTTTGGTTTTTTAGTTTGAAAACCAGCAGAGGACTGTTTGTTTTCAAATATGAAGTTATAAGATTTCTTTGTTTACTCTTTTGGGAGAGAGAATTTGTAGCTTTATTCATGTTAATATTCTTTGACAGTGTGATTGACATTTTGTATGGCAACAACAAGAAGAAAGAATGCATCATATATCTACGTGTACATTTCCGTGAACTAAAACTAAAGACTAATTTCACCTCTTTACCTAGAAATGTTTACAGACATACAAATCTTAGTTAATAAGTTGGTTTTTTTTTTTCATTTGGAAGAAAGCATTTATAAATCTCTAATTAATTTCTTTTTGAAATCGCATACCAAGTTCTGGGCAAGAGCTTGTATGGTGACCTGAAATCTAGATCCCTGCAAATTTTAAAGCCTATTTCTGTAACTGGATGCAAAAGTCTAACATGGTGGAAACTGTAACTTGTACAGACTATGAATTATAAACATTGTAAATTATGCTATTTGGTAATGTGTTGCATGGCAATCTATAGTGAATTATTGTGTATTTGTACTTTACACTATGTTTTGTTTTCCCTGCCACCCTGTTACCATTTGCGCTGGGATTTCAAACCTCTTGTCTTACAGCTCTGCTGTAAATATTTGACCTCTCATTTGTCTGTTTTCTCCCGCTGAGCCTTTTCCTCTTCTCATAAAAGTCAGCTGGGGAGACAACAGGCCATTGAGCTACAGCCTGTCATGGTCAGCTACTCAAGCTGTGCTGTGCAGCACTGCCCCTCTGCAGGCCACATCCTGACAGAGGATGTTGCCAGTGTAGCAGGCTCTAGGACAGAGGGGGTTTTCTTCAGCATTACTAGAAAGGCCAAGGGTCGTTCTGCAGCCAGCTCGTATTTCGGAAGGACTAGTAAAATGAGGCAGATGCTGTAGCAACATTGCCTGGCTGGCCTTAAAAGCTTGGTGTAAAATCTATTCATAATACTAGCTTTCAAAATTTGTTTTCCCTAGATGAAAAAAGTACACCACTTCCAGCCTTTTAGGTATATTAAGAATCTTTCATTTCCCCCCACACATTCACCTCTGTTGCATTGCAGGATGTTTTAACCTTTAAAAATGAGATTACGAAAACAATAGGCAAATAGCCTGGAGGACTTCTGCAATCCGTATGTGTATTTGTTTTTCCTTAGTTAATGAAACAGTTGGAAAAGGAATGAAAGTGGAGGTTCAGATAGTTTCTTACCAGCTTGAGACATTACATCAATTTCAGGAAGAATATAAACTGCAGTAAATGGCTCAAAGAAAGACACAGTACCGTATAGCCTTTGGCAGGGGTATTTTCATTATTACAGCACATAGGTTAGCTCACAGATCTGCTAGCTATAACACAATAAAAAAATTCCAAAGTATTACACATAAGGAAAAAGCACCAGAAAGCAAAGCAAACAAAGAATATTTTTTTAATAGCATCTAACAGCATAGTTTTATCTAAACTAGTCTTTAAATGGCCAAGATTTATTTACCACTACGATGGTTCTCTCTGACTGTTGCGCTGCCTGAGTAGAATAAGACACACATGATAGCTGGTAATGAGGGCTCGGCTCTTACAGGCCCTTAGAGAACATCCTGCCAAAGATGGTCCCTTCATTTAGTTAAACTCTTTGTATGACCAAGGTATTACAGTTCTGTTACAGAGCCAAATTCTGGTACTTTTTTTTATATAATATTCTCACCATGTCCTTCCAGACTGTCTTTAATTGCCAAGACCAAAGAAAACTTCTTATTTTTTTCCCATGACAGTGACTTCTCAGCTGTGTTCTTACCATGCTTTCTTTGCTCTCTTCAGTATATTAATGAGGATCTATATTTCCTTTTGTTTCTCTCATTCAGTCTCTTCAGGAAGACTTGTTTCTTCCAGTCAACACACAGGCTTGGAGAAAATGATAAAATTACTGTCCTGCCTGTTCATTAGATGCTCCATGCTTTATGACTGTGGCAACTGAAAATTGCATTGTGAAGAAGGCTGTAAGCAAATTATATGTTTCTATATTTATCTTTAAGTTTACTTATCTTTAAGTTTACTACAAGTTTCACTTGATTATTGAATCAGAAATCTACAATAAAAATCACGGGCCTTAATTAATCCACTTTTCTGATTATAATCTGTAAAAAAAATCAAGATAATTAAAATAATTTTTTCAGTTGCATTTTTTTGTAACATATTTGATATGTTAATGTGTTAATAAAAACAAACAAGTAGTATTCTTCTTACATAAATGTGTTTTCCAGTGTTTCGAACTCACTTGGAAGCCATCAGCTTCACACAACAGACAAAAGTTGCTGAGTAGACTTTGAAAGCAGATAATCATCATCTATCTCAGTTTCACTCTGCTATTAGATTACAGTCAGCATGAAAAATAAAAAATGTGAGGAAAAGACATTTGACCATGAGGCCTGAATGTTCATTGTTTTTGTACCATCTGTGGAAATTCTGGGTGTCAGTAACCTGAAAGCACTTTCGGAGCTGTATTTGATCATATTTCCTCCCTCAATATAAGATTTTTAAGTAGTTGTCTCTAACTTCATGGCTGCTTGCATAGCAATTAGTGACAAGAGATGATTGAATGGATATACAGCTATATATACAAATACTTTGTAATTCTTTTCATCTGTGAACCTTAGTCCAGGACTGAAGAGGAACCAGGAATCAGGAATGTTAGGAAAATTAGTATCTTCTTTTTGCAGACAATAAGCATTTCACAGTCATGTTTCAAACTTCACAGAAAAGAGAAAATTCTGTTTATGGGAGGATAATTTTGCTGAAAGCGGTGTTCAGTACTAAAATGTCAAAATGCCTTTTAAGACACAGCCACTGTTTTTCTCCACCATGAAGGGGAAAAACAGCTGATATCTTCACAGAGCATCTGTGGTCAGAGTGGAAAACAATACTGGTGGACTGAATTTATGAACACATAGGTTGCTGCATATTCACAATTCTAGCAGTATATATGCAAGTTTTAACCTTATCCCCAAAGACAGTTCTTTGACACCCTGAAAATGTCAAACTAAAAATACAAATTAAAAAACAAAAGACTCCAAAAGTTCAGAGAAGTCTTGAGAAAAACTCCCTGTGAGTGCCATCTGCCCTAGCACTGGGACAAAAGTGGAGTTTAGCCATCATAGTTTGCTCCCACTGCCCTGAATACTGGACACAGCTAAATCCTTGGCTGCATTCACTGCCCAAACAGGCCATGTTGGATAGAGAGGAGGAGCAGATCTGTAACTGAGCACCAGCCCACAGTCTGTGTTGAAAGAGCCTGACAGTGTATGTTAAAGAAGCCTAAGGCTTATTCTAATTTATATGGCATACCAACTACCTTAAAGACTCAAAGATCACCTGGAGATCATTTGAGTTCATAACCCAGGCTCTCTCAGCACATGTTACAGCTAGGAGAAGTGACAGCAATTTTTTCCCAGCAGATTTTTCCAGGATCTGTTACATAAGTCTGATACTTCCTTTGCCAAGTGTGTGAAGTAATATTTTGCTTTAAACTAGCAGAGCCGAAAAAAATTAACTGGAACACAGCTAAGAACTGCAACAAACTGATTTTTCACTTGAGGTGCCAAACATAGCAGGTGGAAAGAAGGGTAGCTAACAACTTTCATGTCTAAAACACAGCTTGCCCAGTCTGCTGGTTGTGGCCCACCTGCTAAAATTGCTTATGGTCAGTAGAAAGTAAAAATGCATAAAGTGATGCAGAACATAGAGTTTGCTGCAGTGTGTCACTTACTGTGCTAAGTTGCCATCCCAAGGCTGGTGGCCTCAGCTCCAGGATGGAGTGCCTTTCCATGTTATCTCTCAAGACAAAATGAACACAGACTTCCTACAGAATAGGCAGCCTATTGAGGCTGCAGGCTTACTGCACCATGTGTGCTTCATTAATTATTATTATTCATGTTTTAATTGTTATTATTTTACAGTGCCCAAGAGGAATGTAGGGGTTTTGTCATCTGTTAAAGACACAATTAGAAGAGCTAGGCTCAAAGGAGCAGCAGAGGCAGATGGTATATTGGCAGTTAAATTTATAAAACTCTTCTCTCAAGTCTCGCCAGCAAGAGAAATAGCTTTTTGCCTTTTTTTTTTTT
>VXAY01002204.1:399704-556723 GCA_013399855.1 Oxyruncus cristatus
TTTTTTTTTTTTTTTTTTTTGGCTGTAAGGCAAACAGTTTATTTCAAGAGGAGTTTGCTGTAGTTGAGAGGGTAGAGAGGGGCATGGTTTGGTGTCTCAAGAGTTTTGACATTCAGAAAAAAAAAAAGAAGAAACTAAAATTATTTTGACTGAGTCACAAATCATTTCTTCATATGTTCTTCCCACAGAGAAAGCTCTGCTATTTTCTAAGCCAAATAATATGTGCCATGTGTCCAGCTTCTCTCTTCTGTCTGTCACGTTTCTAGTTAACCTTGTTAACTGGGTTAGTGGAAAAACACTGGTGTAATATAACAGAGGCAGTGACCTGCCAGATGACCTATGCAGATCAGATGAAGAATATCAATTTCAGGGTTGATTGGGGGTGTGAATAGGACCACTAATGCTAATAAAAACTAGGGTTTTTTACAATCACACCCTCACAGCAAAGCAGTAGCCTTGTGAGGTACTGGGAGCTGATCTGAACTGCAGGTGAGAGTGCAAGTGCTCATATACCAAAAAGATAAAAAAAAGTTTACTGAAAGGGCAAATAGTAAGGCTGTCAAAGAGCTAGGATTACTTGTTTAAATGGCATTTTGGGTCAGGAAGCAGCTGGTCTTAAATAAGCAAATAATGCTTAGAAATGAGAATTGTGCTCTGTAAATATAGTGATATACAGGAGTTAAAGGATTTAAAGACCAAAAAGATACTGTGAAGGTTTCCAGTTTTCTGCTGGTAAAACATGAAGCCTGTGAACATTTAGGTAACATCACATTGCAGTTCACACATATTATGTGAATGCAAATTGTCCCTATAACATAAATGCCTTTTTGATATAGGATAGTTTGAATACACTTAAGCTCCTGGCAGTGGACCAAATTCTGTCAGTTTATGTGTTAGAAAGTTCTGCAACACATCTGTTTCCCAGGGTTTTTGAGGGCTCTGCTAAGCTACATACTGAGGTGTCTTTTTTCAAGGACATATGATTTAGCTCTGCTTGTATGGTCTCCTTCTCCTCCCTCTAGTGCCTGTACAGAACAGACAGTTTATCCTGCAAACCTTTACCCAAGCACTGCACCGATGGGTGGAAGTGCAGCCTCTCTCGGTCTCCTGCTGCCTGTGCACCGTGGAGCAGGGTCAGGCATGCTCATGAGAGTCTTTTCTTACTAGCCTCCAATGAGTTCCCTAGGCCTGGTGGAAACACAAGTTTCAGATATTTTGGAAGCAGGGAAATTAAGGAAAAAAATAAAAGATTTATGAGCTCTGCCATACTTTCCATCCACTTTATAGAACAAGTGAAAGTTTTCATATATTCCAAAACGTAAAAAGGAATAATTTGTTTCAGATGAATAGTTCTGTTTGTCCTTCCCAAGCAACTCATTGCTCCAGGTAATGGGAGGTATATGTGATATACCAGACAGGAGAAACTGGCAGCAGTGAAGGGATGAGTTTGTAAATCCACACAAAAAAACCCCCAACTTTATCAGTACATTACTCTGCTTTATTTCTTCAAAGGAGTCAAAAGCACAATTGGCTATGCAGAAGCATAACTAAACAGTTCAGCTTCCCAGTGAGTTTAGGTGGGAATATGATAAGAACCCAGGTCGTTACAGAGCCATAGCTCTCATAGTCCCTTTCATAAATTCACTGTCATCATCTGAAATACATCACTGGCATACATTTTCTCCATATCATTTCTGTGCAAAAGCTCCCCCTCCATTGCTTCTCAGTTAGTTGTATCCTTGTTACAGTTTAGCTTAAATAGCTCACGCCCTGCCCTGCTGTTCATGCCTCTGCCAAGTTGCTCTCTTCCCTTTGCTGAAAGACCTTTCCTTTTTTTCAACGTCTTAAGTATAATAAAAGGAATAATTTATGCAGTGTGTTAATAATACATGATAGAATAAAATAAAAAAAAAAACAAACAAAAAACCCAAACAACAACAAAAAAAGAACACCTCCCTCCACCCAAAGAAAAAAAAAAAATCTAGCAGCATTAGTATGCACAGTTTGGCTTATGCCAGGCACTCAGCTCCAGGAGAGCTGCCTCCCTGACTGGATGCTCTCCAGATGGTTCTGTTAGCATTACATTTTATGGGATCTCATATGTTGTAAATCTCTGGAGCCTGAGCACAGTGCAAGAACTGCTTCTAGCTCTACACTCTGAAACGTGCTCTCCCCAAGTGCACAGCTCACATTTGACACCCTTCTGTGAAGTCAGGATGCTGTAGCTCAGTGCCAAGGCACAAAAATCTCTGTGGGCTGCCCTGGTGTGGAATGGAGGAGAGTACAGCCCAGCATCAAAAGACATATCCGTACACTATAATTTCATAATATGCCAATTTAATAGCATATCAGCTGGAGACAACAAACAGTGCACTGAAAGATTTCCCAAATTACCATAGCTTGTAGGAAAACGTTTGACAGCTTGATTATAATAAATTATTATAGTCTAGAGCAAGTGTCAAGATTTAGAACCCTGCCCTAAGTAAAAAACAAAAAAGTAACATACCAACCACAAAAAAACCCCCAAAAACAAAACAACAACCAAAACAACAAACCTAAACTCACAACACTTTAGATTTTTAGCAAACATAATTTAAAGACTGTGAGATCTGTTGCACAGATAGGAATATTCCTGATTAATAGAATCAGAGCATGAATGGAATAATTTTTTTTCCATTTAAGTACAAGCTACTTTCCCTCCATTGCCAGAAAAGAGCACTAAAGAGCTAAATATATTTGCACCCTGAAAAGGATCAAGACAGATCTGCAAAAGCTCCATGGGCCTGAAGCTTTTGCCCCGGGGCACTGTAAACAAGATCTTCACTTACTGAACAGAAAATAGAGGAAAACAGAGGTTTTCTGCTTCCCAGAAGAAAGAAATCTCTGTTCATTGAAATATGAGGAAATGCATAGTCCAGGGAGGAATAATCTGGGTACATCATATAAGATTAGTGAGGAAAGGTGTGTGTCTCCCCAGGGCTTTAATCACCATCCTGTTGGAAGGAAATCTAAAGCAGGTATTGCTGGGGGAGGCTTCTGAAGCTACTGGAGTGGAGGGAGGCTGAGAAGACATCCAGGCTTGGTCCTGATGCATGGCTTCTCTGCACAACAGACCTTTGCTTCCTGTGGAGTGAGGTAGATTTTGTAGATGTCTTCACCCTTACCGGTGTTATCAGTCACATTTCCAATACCTGCATCTACTCTGAGAAACAAATCAACACCAGGAAAAGACCTCTATCTTGGAAGCCAAGAGATACAGACAAGCTTGTGTGCATTTTGCTGACAGCTAGCCTCCTCTAAGCTAAATTGCTTTTCAATTAATTTTGAATTTCCTTCTGGGATTTCCCTTTCATCAGACTATTTTTTATGGTCGTGGGTTTTGTTTATTAGTTTGTTTTTAAGTTCAGAGTTTCCAATGTAACACAAGAATATATAGCAGTCATACACCTAAAGCATGAAACTGGGAAATGGTATCGCATAAGTTCCTAAGCAACATCTGTGCACCTGGGGGAAAACACTGCTGGTCCATACGGAGTCAAACTCTGTTTCTGTCTTAGCTTCTTCCATGGTGGTTTTTGGGATCAATTCCCACAGTAAAGGATTTCCAGAACAATAAATAGGAGTGGTGTTTGAGAGGGCTGGACAGAGCAACCCAGAGCAGTAAGGGGGCTAAGGACTAGCAGAGTGGATGATCAGAGCTCACATGACCAGGGTCGACACCTGGTTTGTTAGAATAGATGTGTCCATTGTAATTGTTAGCCTGCAAAACAAACCCACACAGACTTGAAATCAGGCAAAGATTTTAAGAGTTGATAATCAGTTTTACAATTGATACTAAAATGCTTACGTGACTTCAGACAAAAATAAGAGCTTCTTCAGAGATTACCTTTCTGTTAGAGTTTTTACTAAAAAAATGATTGTTTTCAGGACTCTATCTGAGATTCCTCTCATCTAATCCTAGATTTATATATTTAACCTCTTCTATATTTATATATAATCAATGGGGAAAATACAGTCTTGTCTTACCTGAATTCTATGAAACAAAAGGCTTTTATGGTATAACATCATTAAATTATTATAGTTTAAATGAGTGTTAATTTGAAACTAACAAATGCTTTCCATCCTTTCATAATTTGTAATATTCCTTAAGAGATATTTCTGATAATGTTACTGATCTCTGCAGAATATTTAAATGAAAAGTAACCACTAATCATTTGCAAAAAGTGCTGCACACACCAAGAGAAAATAAACCAAAAGAAAGATCTGAAAAAAACCCTGCCTGGATTAAAGATGAATGCATTTTTTTCAATAAAATATAACTCCTTACAAAGACAGAGACTTATACTGTGCTTGCAGCTGGTTGAAAGGATCATGTACTTTCTTTAGCACTTTCATGTAAGCAAATTCTTGCACTCAGTGAATTGTATCAGTTTTGTGATGATACATCAGCAATTTCATAAGAGAATGAAATATCATTATTTTGGGGTATTTATGTACGTATGTGTATCTGTACCTAACACACCCCAAAGCTCTTTGGTCAAATCAGCAACAGGATGTTCTTGGGAGTATCAAAGACATGAATCATGGAAAAGGTCTCTGGAGGAGGAAGGGGAGACCCTACTGGTGCCACATCTGAAGGAGATTATCTAATCTGACACCTGAGGGTTCATGTGTGAGGGAGAGGCTGAGAATATCTTGATTGGCACTTGAAACATATGAGACATCGGAGAATCCAGAGGAGAGCTACAAAAAGCTACCTGACGCAAGACTTCCTTAATTCTGGTGGGATTTATAAAGGCCACAAATTAACAGCAAGTAGGGAAATTTTGACTTGGTTAATAGCAAATAAAGACTGAACTGCTGTGAGTGTCAGCTCTGTGCCTGAGTGCTTCAATAAATGTTTGACCTCTGTAAGACTAGGGAGATGAGGATTTCCCAGGTGTGAGGTGCATTACCAATGTTGCTTTAGGAAGACAATAAGCTACCTTAGTCTTTATTCTGTCTAATTTGCAATTAAAATGGGAATATAGCAGTGACTGATCACCTAGCGGTGCTATTTTTCACCCCTTTTCTGTCAAAATGTGCTGAGTTATCCAGGATTTACTTTTTAGACTGTTTAAATTAAACCAGTTCATTTTCCCCAACCCTGGGGATCCCTAACATATTTCACTCAAAATAGGATTAGACATTTTAAATAGCTCTTCCAAGCAATCCGACTTGGTTCACCTGAACTGTGAAAAGGAGGATTATCAGCAAATTGGCAAGAGAGTGTGTCCAACAGCTGGGAAACAGCTGGCAACTGGTGACCCTCACAGCAGGGAGAAACAGCTGCTTGCAGAACACACCTGGTGGTGCCCCTGTTTCACTTACCCTTACATCCTAGGAAAGAGGTGTGGGGATGCGTGCACTGAAATGTTAGCTGCCTCAGAACTGGGCAGTTCCTCGTCTCCTTTGTCCGTCTTGAGAAGTGAAACTTCTTGGAGGTAATGGCAATAGAATCTGATGGTGTGAATTAATAAACTAAGTGTATGGCTGTCTGTTGGGTGGCATACATTCACACGTCAATTTAGATGAGGTAGCTAACTTTTAGAATACTAAGCTAGGTAAGACAACCACACTTCAGATATATTAGTTCCGTTATTTGTAACTGTATATGTGAAAATACCCATAAAAATATCATTATGGAAGATGTTTTCTCTCAAGAACTTTGACTTCCAAAAAGTCCAAAGATATCAGATAGAAAGGCAGTATTTATATTTTCTCTCAACTAATCCAGCAAAAATGAAGGAGGTAGCGGTAACCTCTTGTTATTCTATGACCTGGAAAGATAGTGGATAATTTCCTGCAGTCTTTGTAATTGGGGCATTTATTCCAAAGAGAGTCTTCATAATGATCGGAACACATTTTCTGGGTTTTTTAATCTCTATATTCTGCAATGACATTTTAAAATATAAATGAAGAAATGTACAGTGTAGCATTCCTGCATTACTGTCTATATTTCAATGTATGTACATACATTTTCTGTAGTTAGATCACATACTGTAATTTGTAGAATAAAGTAACAACATGTCAATATGTAGAGGGTTGTAAAAAGACTATTAATGGCTGCATATTCACCATTGTGCTTGGTAGGGAAATAAATGTAACAAAAAAAATGTTTCAAACAATAGCAACAAAAGATGTTATTCAGTGAGTAATTTTGTAGTTATTTTTGGATTCTCAAAAGTAATTATAAAACAGAGATGTAATTTATTGGTATTTTATAAGTAAGTAAAATGAAGGATTTTGAGAAAATATTTTTGTAACATTGACAGCAAGAAAATTTATTCAAATTTGGGATTAAATTAAGTGTGGGGAGGGAAATAATCTTGCCTTTCTATGCAACATTATGTCCAGATCTAATGCTCAGACTTGCAGAACATTAAAATACAAACAGTATTCAAAGGATGCTCACAACATTATTTAAATTCAAATTAGCAAAGTTTTTTTCCATTCATAGAAGAGGAGGATGAAAGGTGACCTAACTGCTGGTGGAAGATTTTTCAAGTCTGATGGTAAAGGTATGGCAAAGTACTGTTGCTGGAATTCAAACGTAGAAAAGAGTAAACTTGGAAATGGTATGACATGTCTTAACAGCATAGGAGTAATGATGAAGCTAAACACCAAACATTGAGGAGGAAGGTGCACTTGCCATTAGGGACTTTAGAAACAGATTTCATATACTTTGAAAGGAATTTATTAAAAACAATTTTTTATGGTTTGTGTGGTTGTGTTTGAATTAGTATATCTAGGGCAGAAAGGGAAGGGAAGGAAGGGAGGGTTGTTGGGATAGTCCCTTTGCTTTCAAAACCTGCGAGTTTTATCCCCTCGCTTTGTGGACACTCATATAAGACTCAACATACCAGATAATACTTTGCTTAAAGTTAGCAATTACCAATAAACCATTCTCTGAAGCTTAGCAATGATTTGTTTCTTCATCTTTAGATACAGAGAAGCCTACATATATCTATTGAAAATTTGGGGTTTTTTTTCTCCCTTTGGAGAATGAAATACTAGCTATTGTCAAAGACAATTAACATCACAGCACTATGTGTTGACAGGTTACAGAGAATTTTAATTTTCAAATGGCTGCCTAGTGTTAAATGATTACTGATCACTGGATTTAGGGTTGTGGAGGCTTTGTTTATATCACAGGTAAAGGCCATCTGGGTATACTTCATCTATACCTCACATGTCCATTACCTGCCTCTTAGGACTGATCTCATCTCTGCCATTGATGTGAAGCTGAGTCCATTGAATAGTAAAATGACTTTGAATTTGTTTGGACATAATACAAGTTTTCTGGGTGAAACTGATTTGTGATGTTCAGTAGGTGTAACTGTAACAATTCTTAATTCTCAGGCAAACTGAAAACAGGCATAAGAAAGTAACAGTAATAGCTGGCTACCCCAAATTCTTGTTCAAGAACAAAATTTTAAAGTCTGAATCTTCTCTTGTCATTTCACGTAACAATTCCTCACCACCTGCTGTATCTTTTTATTTCTGTACTAGGCTTTTGCAGAGCTGCTGGAAAGGAGTTGTGGTAATTCCACTTCTCCATGTCTCTGGAAGATTCTGTTTCTGGAAACAAATTAATTTTAAGGGAAAAAAGATCTTACAAACATTCTATTTAAAAATTACCAGCATTGGAGGGCTTCTGCCTCTAAATATCTGGGAACTACAAGGGAGATAATACAGGACTAGATGGGTCATTAATTGGATCTGGGAAGGCAATATGTACAGACCTCTCCCACATACCTTGATTCTCTAAAGAAAGTGATAGTAACTCAGATTCTTCAGCTGTGATTTCTGAGGTGGTTAATCTCTTCCCTGAAGAGATTTGACAAGAATTTAATGGACTGACTGAATAGATTCTTCTACATCTGTAGCATTCATCATTCCTTTTCCTCAGTGTTTTTTTCTTTTCTTCTCTTAAAAGAATCTGTCTGTGTTGATGTGCTGTCTGACACAGGAATAGACAGGTCTATTTTCAGGCAGCTATTAAAACATATGATGAAAGGTGTTGGAAAGGGCAGTGATGAACTGTATGAAAGAGTCAAGCCACCCCCTCGAAAAACAGTATTTATCCTTTCCTGGTACCAGAGATCAGTATTAGAGGGAGGAAAGGAGCTGCAAACTGGCAGTACAATCTACTGTATGCAGTTACATGCGAAGGAAAAAGGTCTCTGGAGATGAGGAAACCAGCATCAGCTCCTCTACTGAACCCAGGGTCTGAGTTTATTATTGAAAGCAGCATTCCTTCTGCACTCACTGAGGTTAAGATTTCACCATAACACTGAGGGCCATGCTGGCTGACCTGGTGCTGTTCTAGGAAGTATTATATTCTTACTGCATTTCTCTCCTGAGACAGGTAGTAAGTTCACATCCTGAAGGAGCACCTAAATCTTTTTGCTTCTAACCTTCTGTCAGAGTTACCTATGGCATGGGTGAGAATATGAGGGCTTTAGCCTACTGAAGCACCCTGCACAGGCTCCTAGCTCTGCGTGTCTGTTTAATCCATCACAGCGAGACAAATGCATTAGCCATTGAGCACAAAACTGCCCCTTCAAGGCTGAAATAACGAGAACTTAACCACACCATGATCATTCCTGTGTGGCCTCAGATGGATACTTAAGCACAAAGAAGGAGGTTTCCGTGCATTTTAGAGAAATTACTGCTGCAGCACTTTTAAATTTATATGCTGGATGACCTCTACGATCAATAATTTCATGTATAAATGAGACAGGGTTTACCAATGAGCTTGTCCCTCTTGCCTGTTAAATCTGAATGTCAGTTACAAAGTACATTGGCCACAACACACAACCACATTTTTCTTAGAGGAAAAAAAAGGAGGTGGGAAAGAGAGACTTTTTTGCCCTTTTTTGTGAGGCATATAGCAGAACCTTCTGTCTGGTGAAAACAATGCATTTAAAGGACTGCAAAAAGGCTACAGCTTAAACTTTGGTTTGAGTTCCAGACCACTGGGAAGTGAAATAAATGTCCACACTCACTTACGAAGAAATGTGAAGAAATACAAGTGCTTGCTGTCAGTGACTTCAGTAATTGGCCTATTTTTGAACACTGAGGCCTACTTTGATACAGAGAGTAGTTGATAAATTATTGCTTAGTGCAGGAGTGAATTTTAACCTAGATTTGGCAACATAATAGAGAATTTATTTATTTACGTATATATTTCATTGTGCTTTCATGAAGAGGTATTCTTTAATCTGAACCATACTGAAGTCAAGATGAATTATGCCACCATTTTAAAGGTCTGAAGTTTCAGTCTGTGCTAATTATTAGCAATGTATTTTACTAACAGTACTTTAACTAATATAATTAGCTAGCAATACGTACTTTAGCCCCTAGAAAAAATGTATTTGCCAACCTTGATTTGCCTAGTAATTCTCAGTTCACTACATGATGCCTCCAATCTTTGTTATTAATTATCCATGAACATTCATATGAACATATTTTTTTCATTCAACAGTATTTGAAAACTGTAAAAGTCACATAAAATTTCATTTAGCAATACGTCTCATGTGTTCTCATATTCTTTATCTATGATGCATACTACTGCTACTGTTCCCACTGAGATATCCTTAGCTAGAATTACATTGGCTCACTAGCTCCTAAAGTCCTCAGATTAAGACCAAAGGATGATCAGTATGATGTCTTTATAAAATCAAACCTTATGCCTACATATGAAGCAACCAAAAAGATTTACAGCTGTGTGATGGACTGCACCTGTAACTTGTTCCTAATCTACTCTATGCCTTTTTTTCCCTCCTTCTTTTTCATATAAATAAATGATGCAGACACTTTGGTGAAAAAAAAAAAAAAGTTATTTCTGGTTATTTCCCAAGCATGTGGCCTATAACCATTTTTAATAATATAAAAAGCTTAACAATTTAATGGTTTCATTGTTCCCTGTTTGTTATAGAACTGATTCTGTGTCACCAGGAATTTGTCTCAGAATGGCCATCTGCCAGTACTTGAATAGGATAAAGTTTTTGAGCATAGATGGATTTCAATCTGTTCCATATTGAAAAATGAGAATTAATAGCAGGCTTCCATTCAAAAATCATATCATCACAAAAGTAGAATACAGATAATTATCAATATCTTTCGCACAGATACTTTTTATGCTGACATTATTTCTCTATCAACCTAGTTAAGCATTGCAAAGTGAGTAAAACAAGACAAATACAGGCATTTTAATTTAATTGAACCCAGAGCCTGCCAAAAGGAAACAGTAAGACATACAGAAATTTTCTGAAATAATAATATCCAATTAATTGAACTGTGTATAGACATAAAAAGAGTCGGTCATAAAAATTACGCAGGTGATGTGGGTTAGAAGGCAACATTTACTTTTTTCTGGTAACTGATTATCACTGCTCTCCCCACTTCCTGACTAACTTGATAATACCTCGTGATGGGAATCTTAATAAATCTTTGCACTCAAGGACAGAAAAACTATTCTGGAAGAGCTAGCGTATTGTATGGTCCAAATATTTCCATAACAGAAATCAAAAAGACAAATTACTGGGGAAAAAAACACAAATACAAACCAACAAAAAAAAAACCACCAAAAAACTTAGCTCCAAAAAGAAACAATCCACTGCAATGTTTTAAAGACATCATTGGGACATAAACACATATATCTGTAACCTTATAAACAATGAAACCAATTAAATTGTCAAAGTTAAATGAGAAAAATGAGTTAATTGGATTCTCTTCAACAGTTCTGAGCTCCCACAGTTGGCTTTATGAACCTCAGGCAGGGGAGAGAGCAAAGAAGTACTAAGCAACTCTCATTAACTATTTAAACAGGAGCTGATGTGAGAGTGCTGTTCATTGCACAGAATTACACAATTCACCCGTCTGTCTTCCCCTTTGTGCCCCTATTTCCTTACCTGCCTTACAAAGTGGAGCAGTGATCCCTGTGAGGAGGAGCTCCCATCTGCAGTGCCAAGAGCAGTGAAACCTTGATCTGTAACTGTTCCTGTAGGAGAAATAATAGATCAGGGTGATGGCCCTTGGCTCTCTATGCTGCAGACTAACTGATTTATACCTGCTGCAGCTTTCCTTTCACTGTGAGCAGTGCCCAAGTTGAAAAGGCATGCCGTGCAGGGTCTGGAGACAACAAGACAGTAAGGATGGGCTGCTTCTCACTGCAGTAAGAAGGTCTTAGTGGCCCTCATCAGCTTCACTAGGGGCCTCCTCATTCCCCTGCCTGTGACCCGGGAGTCCTATTGCAGTTCAGGCTGGGCTCCCATTCCCCTCTGGGGCAGTGCTGCTGCTGTCTCCAGACCAGTGTCTGTCTTCTGCTGTGCCTGACTTGTTGCGTGGACTTCTGGGATGGAATTTGGACCTGACTTGCCACTATGAATTTGTCTAAATATCACTAGACTGCTGCTACAACCTGCTATTGTCAGCAGCCCTGCCCTGCTTGCCATGTTCAGGTGTCACAGGGCTGAGCCTTTCTTGGGGAGAGCTCTAACCTGCTGCTGGTTGGGTCACTGTGACTCCTGGCTCATCCTCCTCATGGAACAGCCCTGCTCCTGGAGTCCCTCAGGGACTCAGAGCACATGGAATGTGGCTGTCCTACAGCTGATGGGGCTCTTCTTAGTCACCCAGTACCTCATTATCATCGAATATCAGAAAAGGGTCCTTTGCATACCAGCCTACTGAATGCAGAATAAATGCATGATAATAGAGGTGTAGCTGGAAAATATTTCATTGAGTTATTTCTAGTTCATTCATGGTAAAAGAACAAACCCTAAATAGTCCCTAAAATTCTGTCAACTTTCTTGTAAAAACAATAGAACAGAGATAGGAGGACATCTTCCCTAATTCATGTCAGATAATAGAGTTGGACCTGCTTAGAGAAAAACACATGGGCTACCCAGCTACAGGGTCTGAAGAGAGACTGGTGTTATTCTGTCTCACAAGAGGCACTTGCCTAGAACAGGAGACTGGCTGATCGGGTTGCAGCTGTTCAAATTGAAACTGTCCACTGTGACCAAAGGAGAGAGAATGCCATGTCTCGGAGGACAGAGAGCCCCCTGAAGTTGACTGGCCATCTAACATTGCCTGTGACTGGACTTGAGGCCTGGCCTCCTCCAGGTGACTTCTGATGCGTTCACTCTGTGCCACAGGTCAGTCAGAGTGATCATGGCTAGATGTATTCACTAAAACTTCAATAGATTGTGTCTCCTTCTAAACTGAGAAACACTGATGCTCTAATGAACAAGAGTAAGTGTCATCACTTCTGCAGCAACATGTCTCTTTTCCTGAGCCCTTCTCTTTAGACTGTAACCTAAACGAAATCTGACCCACAATATACTCATGCATGTACAAATTATGTTGAAACTGTCTAACAATGAATGAAAGCCTTGCTTCAGTAAACACTTGCCTTATGCTCAACTTCCTTCCTGTTGATACGTACCTTTTTAATTATTGTTTTCAGAGCAATTGGTAAAACGTTTTTCCCAATCTATTGTTTTAGGAAGACCATGTGCTTGAAAATGAATATATGTTTATTATTAATGCACAATGTGTATTACTACTACAAACTACTGAATAATGTTACAAAACATCTAAGGATCCATTAAAATTCATTAGGACCATATGTCCGTGGTCTTAAGTGTAAAGCTAAAGGGCAACATGACATCCCACCTGTTTAGGAAATTATCATCTATAGAAAGACCAGAAAGACGATGGTTTTCCTTCATTACTACAAGGCCATGAAAATTCTATCTATCAGAATTTCTCTGAGACACTTCTGAGTGAAAAACACTACATAAGATTAAGATATAGATACTGTAGATGAATGAGCTTAAATTAACTTTTGTTTTATAACATTAATTTAAACTCTTAAAATTCCATCTCAATCTCTATGTTGCTTTCCACCTTAGTATGACCTTGACTTTTCATACAAAGATTGCAAATATCTATTTAATTGCAGCTATATGCATTTTTTCATGCAGTCTTTTAAGGAGAACCTGCATAGGAACAAAATTATTGTAGATTTTATCTGCATCTTTCCTTTGCTTTATATTAAAACATAACTTCAAATAACATAATTTAAAAGCGGTTGGAAGAAATAAAGAGAAAACAACCATCCATTCTCAGTCATTTGAAACTGAATGAGGTTTTCTTTTCAGCCACCAGGAATCACACATAATTTTGAGCAATATCCTTGGTTCCCCAGGCCAGGAACAAAATATCAGAAGACAATATTCTCAAGAGTCCCATGGTCAGGAAAGTGGTTCCTTCATGTAGTCAGAACAAATAATACTGGATATTCCCAACAATGTTAAGATTCCATTGTCAATATTCTTAAACTTTAGTCTATGTCAAACAAAATCCCTGATTTTAATCTACTTTTAGAGGATATGGGGGGTTTTATTTATTTATTTTGCTTGTTTTACACAATACTGAAATCACATGAGAAACATCAATCAGAGAGGGAGATGGCAGAAAACCAAACCTAAGTTCTTGCTATGAGGAGAATTCGTTTTGACCCCATCCTTTAACTGCAGCTCTGTTTCATTCCGACTCTGAACTTTGAACAACCCTCTCTTAAGGATTAGTTAAATCTGATTTAGAATGCTGCTTCTTTTGATCAAGTATAATTTGAAATCATGGCATTTTCTGAAGACAACTTTCTCCCAAACTTCTTCAGAAATCTGTCCTTAAAATCTCCATAAAATATACTATTTTTATGCTTATTTATCTAAAAACCAAAATACTTCTATGCTATGTGATTATATGGTTGGTACAATCTGTATATGATTAATCAATAAATCTATAAGATACTGTGTGCACTTCTTTTACAAAGTACTACTCAATATAGCTTTGAAAATGCATGGTTAGCAAAGAACTTAATACGAAAACTGTCAAAGGCAGTTACACACTTTGTATAGAAGTACAAAGCTCTTGCACTTATTTTTGTGCCTGTTTGTTTTTTTTCCGTAAGGATTGAATACCAGTATCATGTGGCTTCTTCATCCAATCTGAGATGACAACATAGTAAGTAAACTGTATCTCACAGACTTCTCAAGATGGTGGGAATTTGATACTCTTACCATAGGTATCTAAGTCACATTAGATACTGCACTTACCTGACTCTCACCTGTAGAAGACCAGAGGTATCTCTTAGTCCCATCACATCTGCTGGTCCTGTGTGAATGTCTGACACCCCAAAGATTTGAAATATCACTAAAATTTTACATGTTTAGACAACTGCTCCTGGAGTGAGGTAAGATAAGCAAGGTAGCCCATTGATTTTACTGAAGTCTGGGTCAAGTGCCTCGGTTAATTAAAAAGCTGATTAGTTTTTTAATGAAGCAGTCATTAAAAATGAACAGACCCCTGAGGGACATCATTCATCAACAGCATCTACCTGGACATGAGGCTGTTGACACAGCCAGGTCCCTCTGGGCTCTGTTTTAGGACTCTTTATTATCTTTATCAATGACATAGTGAGATCAAGTGCACCCTCAGCAAGTTTACAGATGACACCAAGCTGAGGTGCAGGTCACACACCACAAGGACAGGATGCCATCCGGGGGAGCTGTACAAGTTCAAGAAGTGGGTCCATGAGGACCTCATGAAGTTCAACAAGTCCAAGTGCAAGATGCTGCACCTGGGTCAGGGCAACCCCCAGTATCAGTACAGTCTGGGGGAATGAACAGATCTCTTGTGCCAGTCTGAAAGACAGAATTGTTTTGTCTTTGTAAGATGGTTCATGGCCCTGTTTAAATTTGTCCTGGAAAAGCTGCAGGTCTGGGTGTATTTTTGCTTTGTCTTCCTTTCCTGTTAAGCAAGAAAGCAGCTAACCAAACAGTTAGTTTTTTTTTTGTTTCTTTGTTTTATCATGAAGGTATAACTTAATTTCTAGGAGAACTGCCCTGTCAGAGGGATGAAAAGTGAGAATAGGCATAGCAGCTGCTTTCTAACTGAAGATGTGCAAGATTTTTTTAAAAAATGTTCTTATTACCAGTACATTTGCCTAGTTTGAGTATAACAGTGTAAAATTTAGTATCATAAGGAATTTCCAACTAGTACAAAAAAACCCCACCTACAACACTGTAAATTACATCCTCTTTCACTAGAATTAATGAAATATGAATCTTTATATGAATATTGGTGTGAAAATTAATAACTTCATAATTTAACATTATTTTTAGGACAGTTTTATTTATATGGAAACTCAGCACAGAACCTGTACAGTTATAGATATATTGCACTAAAAATGTAATGTAGTCTCAAGAGTTTTCATAGAGGATTAGTCTAGATTTACTGTAGCTGACAACACAGTTTGCAGAATTAATTTTCTTTTTCAGCTATAAAGAATTTTGCTGATCAAGACTGTCTGTGTGGTTTGTAGTAACAACTTATAACAAATGTTTCCATGTTTCAGTATGTGATATGTAATAAAGGCCTGAGATCACTCAACTTGTACACATAATTTTAGATCTTTTAATCTCATTCATCTTTTTACAAGTCTCTCTTGAGCAAGAGAGATATTTGGGCTCTCAAGTCTTCTGACTTTTATTTTACTGAGAATTTAATGGGTATTTTTCCAAACTGAAATAATAAACAGTAAGTTTTTTATATTATTGCTTAAAATTTCTCTGTATTCATAAAATCTGGTGTTATAAAATTAGTGTCTATTTAAAAACAATGTTTAAATTGGGTATTCCTCCTCACTAGATAATCCCAAATGATAGGAAAGCAGTGCAGAAAACTCCTCCTTTTTCAAGATGAGATGGGTTTATGTTTGCTTTGCTGGAACACTGAAAGACACATATCCACAGAAATACGAGGCTGCGTCTTGACTATGAGGCAACATCCGAGCACTCCTGAAATTTATGTCAGATATGGTCTCCTGTTTAAATGTTTTATTCTATACAGAAAATGCTCACTTCAGAGAAGAGGCAAAACTATGAATCTTGAAGCACTGCTTTTCAAATGCTCTTGTTCTTCTCCATTACTGATAACCTTTAAACACAAAAAATGAAGAAGGCTATTGCTCAGCCTTCCTGCCACCAAGTATCTTTTTTCTTTCCGCATGCCCGACCTTCTCACCAAGCATTACCTGGTACAGTCTTAAAAGGACAGATTAATGTTTTCACTCATTCATATAGCTTAAGGGGTTGGTTCAGGCAGCACAAGAACCGGAACCCTTATTTACTTCAACACACTGCATTATCTGTGGGAATTCCTGGGCTCCTCTTAACTCCTGGTATATTGATTTTGTTTACCAGCCTCCTCTCCATGACCCACTAGAAGTGTTCATGTCACCTCTATGCAAGCCTCTGAAAACACACTCATATTCTTATTTGTCATCATTTGGCCTTTTTGTCTGAGGAGATGCAGACGTTTCTCCATAAAGAATTTCTGGAGAGGGTTCCACAGTCCTGAAATACTCTTGCAGAAAACACCTCAAGCTCTCTTGATCTTCGTGTTTAAAATTTTAATTGCACTTTAGTTTGCCTCAGAATCACTGGCCTTTCCACCCAGGAGAATAACTAGTCTTGTGTGTGACTGTGGGACGCTGAGCTTGGTAGGGTTTCCCCAGACATTCCTTAACTTGTGGCCATCAGTAAGCAAGTGTTCACATACCATTTAGTATGAAGGTTTCCACTGACCCTACTTTGAGTTTAGTTTTAAAGTATATGCTAAGGGAGACTGACAGAGAACTCTTGTTCTGAATGAAGATTTTACTTAGGAGTTAATTGTTTTTTGGTCTCATATCTATTGGAGTCCTTTAGTTATAAAAAAATATGCAGTTTATGCTTATAGCTTGTGTGTGTAGATGCCTTTTTTCAACACTCTTATGTTCTTATTGTGTGTGTTATAACATTACTATAAAAAAATCCTTCATATCAAGGAAGGCTTTTATTAATGGCAAGAAGAGTAAAAAATCTTGATGTTTTTAATCTTTATGAGAATTCTGTTAATAAAATAAAAATACAGAAAGAGAAAATAAAGAAAATTTTTCTGAAAATATATAATGCAAACAGATTTTGTTTCAGATTCATGGAATAATATTTTACCTAAAAATTTCTATTTCCTGCACTTGCCAGATTTCAGCCTTAATGGATATTTAGCCATAATCACAACGAAATACCTATTTTTCAATAGTTAAAATTAATCTTTATAAAATATCACAAGAAATTAAGGAGAATTTCCTTGGAATCTTAGATACAGCAGAGTATTAAGACTGTTTCCTTTTCAGTCTACTAATTTATCCAAGATATTATAAATTAAATGCCTAACATTTGTCAAGTAAACTCTGACCTTAATTTGGATGATTGACCTCATTGATTTGTGAAAGCAGAGAATTCGATCCATTAGGTAGGCAAATTAATGTTTTTCTGAAGGAAAAATGATGGCCATTCCAAAACACACTGCTTACCATAACATTGCCTTTTTGTTGCACTGCACTGTTTAGCAGAAGTCCAAACTTGAAACCCTCACTTTTAATACAGATGCATTTGAGAAGATGAATGAAGTCTCAGACCGAAGAGGTAGGTGAACTTGTCCTAACTGTGGGTGGTGCAGTAATTAAAAGCCAGGGAAACTGCACTTTCTGACAGTTCATTAGACATAACAGTATGTGGAAAATGTTTTGTCATGTCTAATTGCTACAGCTGCTTGGATTTCTCTGTTATACTGGGATACCAGCTATTCATAAACCAACAGGAGGAATTAATCTGCAGAAAAATACAGTTCCTTTGTTACATCTGTCCTTCTATGGGATGAATGCCTCCAGCCTTTAAATAAAAACTTTACTATGAGACATGGCAAATATAACAGTAGATAATCTCTATCTATCGATAGTGTTAGAATTAGTAAGTTGAGCTGGCAACATAATTCAGGAGTGTAATGTTGTCTGAGTGGGATTATATTGTGTTGTCTATCAAAATAATTTTTACATATACATTACTAAGTGGTTCCAGATGTGGAATTTGAGCTAGAGCTACTGGAGCTGGAGCCTTCTTGTTTCATCTCACAATGGGTAAAGCAACTAGCTGCAGTATGGTGAATATATGACATGGATGAATATATGACATGGATTTTCTGTACTTTCATTCATATTTCCCATTATACAGACTATTAGGATGCAATTTAGTTTTTCCATAATAAAATAAGAGGCAATTGGCAGCAGGGCAGCTTTTGGGCTTACATTGATTTTAGTTCACACATTTTCAGCACTTCACATTTTGTCCTAGCCAAAGACTTCATGGGTTCTTTCAGGCAGCTTTGGGATTTCAACAGAAGTGACTGGACTGACATGAGACAAACCGAAATCACAATGGCTGCATGGTTGCTATATTGATATAGCCCTAACCTGTAAACCTTTGTCACATATTTTTCATTATCAGTATTAGTAGATTCATCTTTTGGTGGAACTTCATATCAACCAGGTAATTATCAAATTCTCATTGAATATTGAATTCTCTGCATTCACCAATAGTTAAGGACTACTGGGAAATCCATAGAGTGTCTTATCTGCATCAGTCTTTAGATTTTCCCATATTGTAAACTTTTACTTCAGGGACTACTTCAGTGTCAAGAAGCCTTTCCAGCATGTGCATACTGCCACATGCTCTGAGTCACCTACTCCATCAGGGTTGAATTTGTTTGACATTGGCACTATCCATAAGTATTTTTCTTAAGGGACTTAAAAACTTGCTTCTGGACATTTATAGAATATGGTGGAAGGCTCCTACATGTTGCATTCTACCGATGGTGTTGCACAAAGCCAAAAATAACGATGATTATAAGAATAATAAATAACAACAAACCAGATCCACAAAACTTCACTAACACTCTTGAAATTGATTCTTTTGTATAAAACAGAAATGTACTAAGCGAGGTAGTTGACATGGTTGATGGCTTCAGTGTTAGCAAATAGTTTTGCACAGAAATCGCATGAATTGTCCATGTTTTATACTCAGAGTCAACCAACAGTGTATTATATAAACAGGATCTGACTGATCTGTAGGAAGCCTTTGCACTCTGACATGGTGGATCAGTTGTGGTCTTGTGCCACTCCCTGCCACTATGGCAAGTGGAATGGACAGTCCAGGGAAGTGGTAGAGTCACCATCCCTAGGAGTGTTTAAGAAATGACTGGACATAGCACTCAGTGCCATGGTCTAGTTGAGAACACAGTGATCAGTCACAGGTGGAACTTGATGTTCTCGGAGCTCTTTTCCAACCTTAATGACTTTATGATTCTGTGGATAAAAATCTTACAGTATTTCTGCAAAAGCAGAGATATTAAGGAAAATAAACAGGATGTGATGTTATTTCAAGAGATTCTGTGAAGGCATACAAAAGAAGTAGCTTGGATACAAAAAGTATAATCTTCAGAAGCGTTCAGCATTGGTGAAAAAATTCCACTGATTTTCATAGCAGCAATACAAGGGTGGTGCATTAGGAAAGACTGACTTGAAAGAGGAGAAATCTAACCTATGGCCAGTGGTGAAAAATCTCAGATCTGTTTAGGTAGAAAGAAGTTGCTATCAGAAACGTACATTTTGCGTTAGGCTGTAGATAAACTGTACACTTCATGTTAAATGTAAATAGCAGATAAGACTTAAAAAGATCAAAAGACTCATCAAATATCCTGAAGTAGAGTTTCCTCTTTACATTTAGAGAGAGATGTGTTCTCAATTTTTTCTTTCTCTTGAAAAGAATAAGATATTTTTTTATACTTGGCCATGTAATTATGAAATCTGTAGAAAAGATGCAGTCAATGTACTGTATGAAATAAATAATCTTTATGGAAGAACACTGAGAAAATTGCTTCTCTTAAATTTTCATAGTAGTTTAATTTCCTCTTTTATATACTGCATTTTCCTCAGTGTTCAATGTAGATGAGATATTTCACCACACAGCACTTCTAAAATAAGTTTTATTATTTTACTTTCTTCTTCATTTTTCTGGAAAATTTCCTTGGCTGCTCATGATTTTCATCTCCTTTTTTTTGGAAGTCTGAGATGTGTTTTTCTAACAACTAGTGATTTGAGCATTTTTAAGAGTGTCTATCTTAAGAACACTCATTTTCCTAAGTGGGATGATTAGTGACTTTTGGAAAAGAGAGTAAATAGAAGAGTATGTGGAATGACAGGTCATTTGTGAGAATAAAATCTTACAACAGTATTAACTTGATAAGTTGTTTTGTGAACTGACCACTCTGACCAACATCATTTTGGTGTGGGAACTTGGGAGTTAAAGAAAGAGATGTCTTGTCACAGGATTCAAAATCAAAACAGGAACAGCTCCTGTGCCAAATGAGTTCAATCAAAACTTGTTCTTCAGAGGGGCTTATATCAGGTCTGAATATCATTGTTTGGAGCGCTCTCTCTCTCTCTCTTCGTTTTTTAAATGTCACATTTGCTCAACCCAACAGCTCTCAAAGCAATAGTTTTTGGTGGTAGTTTTTTGTTTGTTTTGGTTGTGGCTTATTTTTCCCCATGCCTTGCTTTACCTCTAAATTTATGAAATATATGTTGATTTTTAGAAACCCATGTGTAGTACAAGATGTTGACTGCTCAGATGAAGGTAAGCCCTAACACATTACTACACACATCCAGATTAGTTTAACATTGCATGGGTTATAAAATAAACGTATTCACAGTGATACAGAATTTAGCTTTTCTGTAAAAATCTAGTAGCATTTCCAGGGTTTCTAGGTGATAAACAGTCCTACCTACCACTCACACAATAAATCACCATTTATTCTGATAGGATTATAGGTCTAGAGCTCTAACAACCAAAAAAGCAAGCGTCCCCTCTTTTCCATTCATACTGGAAAAAATAGTGCTCACTTGTGCTTCAAGGACAAATAAAAGCAAAGTAAAGAATAAAATAAACATTTCTTTTAAAAATAAATGGATTTGATGTTTCTTTTTATCAAAATTTTATAACCTGCTTTAATATATATTTGTTTTTTGACCTGACTAGGTCTGTTTAAAGATGACTGCTTTATTATATTGTCCCATACAACCTTCCAAATAAACAAGCACTTTGCTTTTCAAATGGGCTAAAATCTAATTGGTAGAGTGTCATACACATGTCAACCAAAAATTTCAAACTGTGGAAGGAGATCACTGTTAGTGAACCACATGTCACAAACATAAAATTGTTTTAGGCAAATATTTTTAAAAACAGATGCCTAAAATTTTGTATGAAATCCATCTGCAGGTGCTTAGGTAAAGAAATACAAAGCCAAAAGCAATACTAAATGGCATTATCTGGTCCATTTTGGTGTTAGATTGTAACTGGTTTTCCATCATTCAGTTGATGACTCATGTTCTAGACACATCAAATGCCAGGTAGGCTTCAGTTTCTACTAATTATTGTAAAAAAAAATATTTTTTTTTCAACAGTTTTGAATACCACCCTCCTGGGTGGCATCACTTGGAATGTGAACTACATGCAAGTGGAGAGCACTGTTAATTGAAGGATGGAGAGCAGTGTTAAAGAAAAGAGTAGGGAAGTACTGCTGGGCAGGGTGTAGTTACAGTGAACACAGTAAGAGTTATTTGAGCAACTCAGTGCTTTCAGACTGTCTTTGCCTGTTCTTTTTATTCTTGTTGGCTGTGTTGACTGAAAATGTTGGGGAAAGGAAACTTCAGCAATAAGTCAGTTACTTATTGAAAGAATGTAGAGCTGGAGATTTGTTATGCACAATTATGAAAGTGGAATTGCACTGTCCCCTGGAAGGGACTTTTTTTATCCTTGACTTCACACAGAGCAGAATTAGAAAGGAAAATGGCATTAAAAATTATCAAGTTTAGAGACAGAGGTTTATGTGCTATTTGACTCATTAGAGAAAATTCAGAAAGGTATCAGCAAGGTACAATTAAAGAAACACTTTATTCTGCATTCAGTTGGTCGTGGACACTTTTATTCGATTTCCCAAAGCTTTAACAGAACTGTGTTTTGAATATACAAAAATAGGTAAAGTAACTCCTAAGTTGGAAAGAAAAGACAGAACATGAAGCAGAAAAAGCAAGCAAATCAGAATTCTGTTAATTATATATGTATTATGTGAGCACAACCAAAACCAGCATTAAAATTTAATTGGTTATAGAAAAAAAGAATTGTCAACAAACAACAAGTTCTTTGCTATACCTTTTAAAAAGTTTTGGTTTTCTAAAAATCATTACTTTGACCTCTAAAAAATAAAATTTGTTTTTTAGAGAAATATCATTATACTGTTTGTTGGAATAAGAATAAGAATAAATGTTCTCAGGAAATAATGACCTGCTTAATTTTATTCTTAACATTATATAGCACACTGCTTGAATTGGCATAAGTATACAGTAATAATAATAATAACATAATAGCAACGTAATAGCAATCAAAACATATCCTCCAATTAAAGTAACATCGTAGTTGGTCTTCTTGTTACACATGAGAAAGCAATGCCCTTGTAAACCGAATTGATTTCGAAAAATGATGGGAGATACTTTTGCAGATGCCTATGTAATGTATATTCTTCCTTTTCCCAAAGTTTTAGGATTTATTACCTCCCAATTATCTTGTATTAGTAATTCTGCAAATTCCAACGTTATGGTATGTGTGCAGCATTATAATTCACTGCATTTCTGAATTTTTTTTCTAAACTATCCTTAAACATAAATCAACATGTGGAAATGAGATTTATATACAAATTATACATTTTATTGGAACATGTTGGTTCTGGTTCTAAGCTTCCAAAAAGTCCACATGGACATAATCAGTGTTTGGTTATTTCTGTATCTATGTCTAGTATTTAGTCTCTAGATACTCTTAGACAGTTTAACATTGTTGGGAAAATATTTCATTTTCCCTTCATAACTTGGCTGGATAACTAAATTCCTAGCCAAGAACGATACAAAGAACGTCCAACTGTTTCTGTTCAAATTGACACTATTTAATTTGTTGCGTTTTAAGAACACCGACTAGCAGCCCTTTGTTTTTCATTAGCCCCCAACCTAGATGGTTCAAACACAAGAATACTGATGCAAAACAGTGACACATCCCTGCAGTAGGAGAGTGGAAAACCAATTTCCTATCCCGACGCAGCAGGGGTGCTTCAGCAGCCAACACTGTGCATGTTGTAATGATGTGCTCTATAAACAACTCCAGTTTTCAGAGCTCAGCCACATACTTGGCTCTTCAGCTGCCTTGTTGGTTCAACAGAAATCTTTCTTCTCTTGCCTTTGCTCGAACTGATCAGTGTTCTTATTCTCATATAATGGAGCAGAATGTAAAAGCACAAGTTGTTTATCTTTCCACGGGGAATGATCTGGAGCCCCTCTCTTCCTTTGCCTGTCATTCTAGTTATTAAAGAAGCAACATGTTAAAACAATGATTACCACATTAGATTAAAGGTCCGTCTAGCTTAGTGCCTGAAGATATCTGACATCAAATGCCTGGGAACAGTGAATGGTTTCAAGAAGTATATAGGAATAATTTCTCAGGTTTCTTTCAGTCTACAGCAATCTGACTTTGGTGGATTTGTTTCTGAGACAGAAAGTGCATCTTTCCATCTAATGGTCTTGTTAGAGATTTCTTTCTTATTTTCTTCCAATCATTTTTTTTGAAGTGATATATACTTAATATCCACAACACCATGAGGCAGAAAACTTTAAGGCATAATGACATGTTGTGTGAAAAACTACATAATCTGCTTTGTTTTAGACTAGGTTTATTTCATATCCTTTTGCATTTGAGCCAATGAGTAACAATTACTTGTCCAAAAAAGCTCATTCCCTTAGCCTCCCTTCACATATAGTGTTCTCCAGTCTCCAGCAACGTTAGCAGGTCAACAAGTCAATCACATACAATCTTATATACTTGCTATATACATAACTGCCAAGTAGAAAACACCAGACACTTGGTATCTGGTACAAGTGTTGAGAAGTTTTTAAAAATTCAACACCCTTCATGAAGTCACAGGTGAAGGGCAGATACACGTAGACTGCTAAGGTTACAGTGCTAAGAGAAAGAAGGACAAGCTCCTGTCCAAAAGTCAAAGGTATAATTAATTTACAACCATAGTGCTGTGAGCTAGCTTGCTCTGGGAGCACACTGTATTAATCCACACCATTTCTCCTCTGGCTGAGTCTATTTGGTGGTTCTGTGGCCCTAAAGATAAATTTCTGTTTTGTGTGGGTTTTCATTTCTAAGCAACCCAAGTCATTTCAGGGTTTTACTACAGCCCTCTGGAGTGGTGTTTTTATAACAGAAAAACAGGCATGAAAAATGGTGTTTTGTAATGGTCTAGAACTTTTCTGTTGCATGACTTAAAGTTTTTCTAGTGGTTAATGGTGAAGAAAACAATTGTACTCACAGTTCATGCACAGGTGCGTATGAACACAACGAGGTAACATGAAGTAGTGGATACCTTACCCCTTGCTACCCATGAAAGCATCAATTTTCTGAAGTTAATTTCTGTTTAGGCAATATTTTAGGGATTTAGAATATGTACTGAGTAAACATATTGTTGATAAGCATATTCCTTCAAAACTATAAAAGCTAGCTTCAGTTTTGTTCGTTGTATTAATTGTCAATAAAAATTTTTAGATAAATTATGTCTCTTATGAAAAACTGGTTATTTCTCAGTCTTTGCTTAGGAATAAATTGAACTTCTATAATTGCCTCATAGATCTGACACAATGATTTTAGAATAAAAATTAACAGATTTAATTTTATAATTTTCTTTTGATAAAATTCACTCATCATACCAGTGTATGCAATTTTGTATAAATCATTAAGTGTTGAAATCAATGGGAATAGACATGCTTATAGTCCTACTGTTTGGTGGATTATCAGTCCAGTATGCATGTATTTTCAGGCTGTACTCATTCCCGTTTTCAGTTTTGACCTCTATACACTCAATATTACTTTTCCAAAAGGAAGAAATCTGTTGGCTGGGGTTTTTTTTTATGCTGACCAGACTACTGTTCCTTGGCCCTAAGGAATCTAGGAAAACTTATTTTTTGGGGGATTCTTTCTCATGCCAACAATTTAGTTTCTATTCTGTGCACTTTTGTTTTCTCCAATCTGTATTCTAATTTTTAAACATTTTGGAATTGAATTCACCAGAGTTAGGAGAGTCCAAGTTTGCAATAATACAGTAACAGAGTGGGATACTGCAAAACTTTGCTCATCTCAGTGGTTTTACAGAGATTATTAATTAAAATTCAGGGCCTAGTGCACAGATCTTCAAGTGTCTTTACCCAATTTACTTTAAAAGGAGTGTAAAACAGATGCTCAAACTATACCTACATATTCTAACACATTTTTTGTTTCAGCTACTTATTGTTTTCAGCATGTCCATAGTTTTGACAACACTTGTCTGAACATTTACCCAGAAACTGACTGTGTTCACTGTGCTGGAACAACTGCACTTCTCTACCATGCCAAAATTTTCTGTTGTAAAAAAATGATTATCTGCACATAAAAAAATTACTTGTGATTTTTTTTTTTCTCAAAGGAATGAGATCGAATATGAAAGGAACATCTTAAACCTGACTATGGCTAGTCTTCGCTTTCTCTGTAGTAGAGTTCTGTCAGGAAGCTTAAAAGTTTATCTTTGAGAGGCTAAGAGAATTGGGATTATTGATCCTGGAAAAGAGGCTTTGGCGTGACCTAATTGGGACCTTTCAATACTGAAGGGAACCTACAAGAAAGATGAAGGGAGACTATTTACAAGAGCATGTAGTGACAGGACAAGAGGGAAATGACTTCAAAATGAAAGAGAGTAGGTTTAGATTAGATATTTGAAAGAAATTCTGTACTGTGAAGTTGGTGAGGCACTGGAACAGGTTGCCCAGAGAAGCTGTAGATATCCCATCCCACTTCCTCAAGTGTTCAAGGCCAGGCTGGATGAGGCTCTGAGCAATCTAGTCTAGTGAAAGGTGTCCCTGTATGTGGCAGGGGGTTAGAACTAGATGATCTTTAAGGTCCCTTCCATCCCAAACCATTCTATGATTCTATGACTCTGGGAAAACAAAATTCTTCACTCTGTGCAGATGAGGAGACAAAAGGGGGGCAGGAATAAAATTATATGGCAGATGTCAATAATTTTGCCTCATTTCCAAAAGAAAGAAACTTAGATGTGATGATTATGAGGAGGTTGTAATTACTTTCTTAAGAGTAGGTATTATCTAATGGAGAATGCCACAAACCTCCATCAACAAGTTTTTGAGATTTCCATGATTTGTCTCACATCTGAAAAAATATCTAACTGCAAATTGTCACACAAAATGAAACCAGATACTCCATGTAGGTCAAATTTCTTCTCTTTTTCTTAAAGAATATAGAAGTCTTAGAATTTAGTAATTTAATATTTTAACTTTGAATATTTAACTTTTTTACTTAGTAGAAAGGATCTTATGATTTATTTGCAATTCTGATAGCAAATTGCTACTTGTCCTCATTGTTCTTTTAAAATTGATTTTAGTGCCAGTTCTGAGTTTGATTAAAAAAAGAAAAAAGACTGGATTTCTAAAAGCAAAACTGTGCTTTGTTCCTAATCGATTTCAATACACCCCATCCTATTAGAACAGGCAGTGAATTCTCAGTATTAGCTGAAGATTAAACAGCAGTGACTTCAGAATATCATGGAATCCCATGCCTATTAAAGATTACATATTTTCTTTAAATACTTTGAGATTACAGTTGCAAACCCACAGATCTTCAGGAAATACTGATAGTGTCAGAGACAACATAGTACTCTCTGACATTTGTACTAACAAGTGACAGTGACAGGCAGTGACATCTTTGATCAGGTAACCTGTTCATAAAACTATTTGTGGTCAGGACCTGGTGATGAGTCCCAGAATTCATTAAAAACTAGTAAAATTCACTTCCTGGAAAAAAAGACATTTCCTAGAGTTTAGGTTTGAGATAAGCCAAGAGAACATTATATTTCAGATAAGGTCAAAAGTTTTTCAGGAGTACAGGCACATTTATTAAAAAAAAATATTCAAAGCTAGAATGTGCTATTTCTCTTAGGGAATAACCGTAAGGCAAGAAATAATCTTGGTAAATTTGATGTTTGATGGAAAAATAAATACATGCCAGAAAAAACCCTGTCAGAGGTATAAAAGCTGTTGATTAAAATCAAGTACTATATTTTCGTCTGATGTTCATCTTATCCCTACTACAAAAACACGTTGTCTATAAGCTAACTTCTATGGTGGTTAATTATGTAGTAAAATTTTTGACTGAGAGAACATATTGCAACCTGACATACTTATTTGTGACCTAAATTTTTACCTACTTTTTTGATTAATAAATAAAAACTCAGGAAATCTTGCAAGTCAATGTTGTAAATCAAGAAAAAAAATCTATTTTTTGCTCACTTATGACTCACAATTGCTTTTTTTCACTTGGGAATAAGACTTGAAATTTTGAAATGCAAAACAAGCCCCATAATTTTTACAAAGGATTTCACTTTATAAATGTCTGCTTCTTTTCTGCTACTGCATGCAGCAAATATCAATTTTCTTCTCTTCAGTATGTCCTGGATATCTATGGGTATTATTTTACCATGGATATTTTATGGGTAATATTTTTGCCTGACATTGATTAGACAGTTTGAAATGGGGAGTAGTTCTGGGCTAACAGTAATTTTATTTCTGCCAGTCCAAATCTTTGTCATGTATATGCTGCAAATTGATAAAAAATGTTTCCACTGAGATAATTCTTAATATTTTGGTTGTGGTCTTCCACCTTGTGACCCTTCAGAGCCGCATAGAGATCCAAGAGAAGAAGAGCAGAGAATACATTAATTTTAGCTGACCAATTGACAGCAAGGAAACAAAAGGAAAAGACAGCCAGCCTGGGGCCACCAAACCTCTAAAACCCATCTTATTTAAGATAGCTGGGGAAAACATGTCAATCCATCACATCAGCCCAGTAGGAGAATTTTACAATGAGGAAGAAGGGAACTATTCCACTGAGTAAGTTTTTGAGTTTCAGCCAGGTACTGATTTTGTTGACTGTTTGCCAGGTAACAGAGGATAAATAACAGTGTTGGTGACATATCCATTAAGAAACAGTAGTGGTTAACTAGAACTGCTAAATAACAAGTATTAATAGAATATTTTTAATATTTGTTAGAAACAGATAATGGTTTTTATCCAAAATTTATGATGTTGATTTTTTTTTTCTTCTATCGCCTCCAAGGAATTTTTTCGTCCTCCTTTTTTTTTTTTTTCTTTTTTTGGACTGTATTAATAATGGGCTAAAATGAAATTTCAAAACAGAAATCTTTCTCTTGGTCTCCCTTGGATTCCTTGCTTACACATCAGGTTCTGAAGAGGCCCTTGCAGTTTGCAGTTGCCTTTTTAAACTCCTTCTCAAGAAATACTTCCAAGAGGATAAAAAAATTCAAAAACTGCTACTGCAATAAGCTGTACTGAAAGCCAAAAGGAGAGTGCCAAGAAATGTGTCTGGGCCCCTGGAAAGGAAAGTGGAAGAAGCTTTAAAAGAAAATCACCAGTAGTGATTTGTACTCTGAGTTATGCTGTCAATAGTGTTCCCAAGATATAAGTTCTAAATGCATTCTTCCTCACTCTCTAGTTCTCCTTTTCTTAGCTTCAGAAAAAGCCTATAAAACACCTGTATAAGACACCTAGAAAATCCAATTTAATTCAAGTACCTAATCACAGGAGGGGAAAACTTTACACTGAAGTTAGCAGAAATCCAAAGATTGCTATTTGACAAAGTAAGAAAAGAGAGGGGAAATTTCAGAGCAGGAGACCTTGAGGCCCTCATGTAATTTTTTACTACAAGAAAGGATAACATTCATCGCTAGTGTCACTAAATTCCACGATTCCTCAACATTCACAGTATAGATCAGACAAATCATAATCTTAACTGATTGTTTACTTCCATTCACGTGATGAACATTCAAGCAGTTAAGACTGAATGATTTAACAAGGCACCCTGCAGCAAATCCTCTCCCTGAAACAGGAGCAGAATATCAAAAAAATCTATTCTCGACATGGTAGTTATACAGAGAGATGTGAGAGCTGGAATCTCTCTTTTGCATGAGATGTCTAGGCCAATGGCAAAAAGAAATACACATGGTCAAACATTGCTGCTTTTCAGAGTTTGTTTTGGAAAGACCCGTCAGTCGCTGAAATGCATCTTGTCATCAGTTCAAAAAGAATACCTTGCAACAAAATTCAGTGTTTTATAATTACAAATGTAAACCTAAAGAAAAAGTGATGGGTTTTTCTTAGCCATAAACCAGCCATAATGCTTTTACACTTCCATTTCATATAAGCAAAACAGTCAGAGCTCACAGCTATCAAAGTCCTTACACATGAAATACACATCGGTCTCAGTCATTTACAGTGCATTTTGTTGCCTGTAAATTTTTTTTAATTTCATTCCAGAAATTAAAAAAAACCCCACACATAATGTGAGGTTCACATTGAAATAAAACTCACATTCCTTGGTGACTAACGTATTTAATTGCCTTCCAGAACAAACATGATGAATGTTTAAAAATGTTCTTTCATTTTAAATGAAGAAGTGGATTAAGGCTAATTGGAGTCTTATCAACTAAATATTATCTATACATGAGGGACTGACTCTCTCTTCCTTCAACAATTCTTGCTATAAGTTAGATAATCTCTAAAACTAGTCTTCCTTTCACCAAATCTCAAATTCCCCTGCCCTATTTTTCAGCCATTTCCAAAGACTTTAGCCCAGCTACTCTGAGCCCATACTTGCAAGTTAAAGAATGACTGGCACCATAAAGTTCTATGAAAGGTATTTGATAAATACATATTAAAAATCTACTTTCACTATAAAATTTACTTGCTGTTAATTCAAATGTTTTGATCTCTGTTCCAGAAATCAAATACAATTTATTAGAAACAATTATTGTATAATAAATAGATAAAATTCTATGTATAAACAATTTAAAAATCTTAAATTATTATTTTTCTATTGCAGTTCTCTTTTATTTTTAAATTAGAAGGTTTTATATCTTGGGAGTTGTCCTTCTGTATTCTTCATTTTGAAAATTTCCTCATAGCTTTGAATTTACTTTTTTCATATTTGTCTTATTTACATTAAGACATGGGGTAAGTCTAACCCTTTCATACAAACTCTTTCAGGCTCATTGATTAACCATTTTGCGACTAGAAATGTTTTGTCAAAAGATCTTTTTCAGATACATTAATGACAATGAACAAATTTTTCCCTTTGTCTTATAGTCCCAAGGACTTTAAAAATAATTTTTATCCTACTCAGACTTTGAAAATACTTTTTTTATTAGCTCCTAACTTTTTTTTTTTTTAATGGGAGATGATATTTTCCTTCTTGTTTTTCTCTCTCATATTTCTTTTTATTTTAAATTTTATTTTAAGTGAATGGTACCAGAAAGAAGTGTACATTTTATCCTATGAATTTCACTCAAGTGTCATCCCAAGTCACATCATTGTTGCCAAGTCTCACAGAACTCTGCAGATGTTTTAGATACAGATGAAATAATGCATTAAACTTTCTAATCATTTTCCAGTGTATTACACTCATTCCAACTCTTTGAGTTCATCACATTGTTAACACTCTGAAGTATTGTGGAAAGAATAGCTTCTTTTGTTAATGCTCTGTGCTTCAGCTACCAGGGTAAAACCCATCTCCAAACTGTTGCAGCAGCTACCGGGAAATGATAAAGTAAGAATATTTTGCCTGAAAAAAAATGCTACCTAATGTTCCCTGAGAAACAGACGTATAGAGCCAATGTAAATCAGTCAGAAATTTTGTGACTCTTATTAGTTTTCTTGACTTCAACCCATGCACCATAATTAAGGAAATATATACAAGTGGAGAAGAATACCATGTTTGCTAAAAACACCCAATTGCTCATATCTTTAGAATTCAAGTTAACCACCTTCAAAGGTGATTCTTTGGTCAGGAAGTACCATGGTTAAAGGTTCTGAAATAAGCACTCAGTCATTGTCAGAAAGAACACACAGAACATCTAAATTTTTCAAATGGACATATTCTGTAGAAAATTCTTCTCTTCTAGCCTAGGTTGCTAGGCTATGCCCTCCTGTGTCCAGGGTGCCTGTAAGAGATCTTCCAGAATTCTCAAAAGTGTCCTTTAAATGTTTTTGCTTTTCTCACCAGCTGCTTAGAATATAGGTAAAGAAAGGGATAAAAAGGATGGAGTAATCTTACTCTTCTCTAGACAACTCCAGATGACATAATAGAAGAAAGAAAAATATGGGAACATTAAAGTTGAAAGTGATGAAAGACTGGGAGCCTTTGAGGCTGGTCCAGGGAGCAGGGCTGTGGCCAGAAAGCTGCTTTCCTCGGAACAGTCTTGGCTGAGCATATCTAAAGACAAGAGCTTTCTGTGCAGTTTTGTTCTCTGTACTTCTGCAGTTTGAAAATTGCCTTTCGGAACACACTGTAAATCACTCATGAGCAATCCTAAAGCCAAAACAGAGTTTTATGTGGAGAAAAAGAATAGTCAATCTCAGCCATCACTCATCTACAAAGTTATCTCCTCTTATATTATAAATCCTGCACTAGAAGTGATCACTATTTAAACTTTTTTACAGTATTTTACATTGAGAAACCCATAACCTAAGAGTGGAGTTTATGGGGATTATTTTTTACCCCAATTCACAGCTTCTGTAATTTGCATTCCTGTTCTAACATGTAATTTCTTAAGGAAAAAATAATGATTTCAAGAGATTTCACTGGAAAATACAGAATCTAATTTAGTCCTTGTTCTTTTGTTCTACACTTAACATTGGTTTGAGAGGTTTAAGAGTATACTAATAGCAATGCAGTCTTCACTTTTCTGTCCAGAAAGTCAGAGAAAAAGCTATCTTTGTTGAATATCTTTCTGTAACAAACAGTGGTTTCATTACTTTTTTAAAAATACAAAAAACATAAAAACTATATTTCATTGCAAAACAAGTTAAGGGACTGATATATAGAATTCCATACCAACAAGAAATTAGAAACCATGAGTAATTAATTCAATAGAATTTTCCAAAAGAAACTTCAGTTTTCCCATGGCTAAATGGCATTTTCACAAATTAAATTAGGCACAAGCTTGTACTAAATTTGGCAGAAAGTAGATTTGGGAAAAAGTTGTAAATTGTTGCTCTTAGCCTATTAACTCATCTAGAAGTTGACAAAGATTTATTTCATGTTTTTGTATAAATTAGTAGAGATAAATAAGATTTGAAATGATAGCATTTCCAACACATAGAAGATCCTCTTACTTCCCTGCAGCTGTTTGGTTTAAAGTTCAAGCTGTTGTGTCTGCAAAAGCCAACATCTCTTTATCTCTCACCTGCTATTTGGCATTAATAGGAACTGATTTTGTGGTCTGAAGTTTACATTTTTCTGTAGCAATACAAGAACATGGAATTAAATGAGAAACAAAATTAAGGAGACTGTAGTAAGAAATAAAATTTTGCTATGGATGAGATCTGACCCTAAAGAAGCAAATGCCAGAATTGCAGCTGGCTTCAGTGGGACCTGAATTTTATTCTGAAAGTAGTATAATCAAAATTGCAGCTTTCTAGATGCCTTTAGAAAATCTCCTGAAGTGCCCAGTACATTTTCCCAAGATCCAGAGCTGACAATTCAGTCTTAAATTGTTAATAATTTAAAATTATTTTTTAAGAAAAAAGTACATGAAGATGGGAGACTGTTTTACGTGACTGGCTTGAGTTTCAAGTGTAGAGCTGCCTTCATCTAGCCTTTTTGAGTTAGTGGTATATTGTTCTCAAGTCTTGCTGCTCTGTTGCCCATTCTGTACCAATGCTCCAAAGACAGCAGAACAAACAACTCAACTAAGTGAAGAGCTTCTCCGTGTTTCTTGTCACTCTGTTACTCATTTTAAGTCAGGGTTGATGTAGGTTTGGCTATATGTAATTCCCGTGTCATACCTTGGCAAAATGACTCCTTGAGCTCAGCTCATTTCCTAGTAGACATGGTTTATTTGCAAAATCCACCACCTTAAAAGCCTATTCCTCTAAATGCAATTGGCATTTAATGTAGAAAAACCAATTAATAAATTGACTAAGCAACTTTCATTCTCACGTCATCTTTGCAGGTGGTCCTTCCAGGGCTTGCTTGAGGTACAATGGAAAGGCAGCCAGAAATTGTTGCTCTTCACATTCCTTTAGATAAATCAAGATTAAATGTCTTTGTCTGCCAGTCCTGCCCTTTATCCACAAAACATAAAGGTAAATACTGAGGGAAAGACTTATGCGGGTACTAGCAAATAAAGTTTTCATTCTGGCATTTTAATTTGCTTTGGCATGGCTTTTTGTTTGAATGTTTCTTTCTCAAGGACAGCAAAATTGCGACATCCTCACTTAGTAAAGTGAATTAGAAATAATTAAGAGAAAGTAGGACAAGGTAGTAAAATACGTATAAAAGTAAAGTCTGAATGTGGAGCTTTACCCAGATTTAGAGCTATGTGAGAATTGAAAAGATTTTAAAAGGGTTGAAACTCTCATTCAATTTGTACTGTGACAGTACAGAAATACTTGTAACGAAGAGTGGTTTGTTTCTTTGCTTTTTAAGGAACTATTTGCACTCAAACTGGCCAGAGATCTTAGGTTAATATTGAAAAGAGTTTTTCTTATGTTGTAGAGGCATAAAAGCAACCTTTTGGAAGTTTCCCCAGAGAATTGTGTCAGGATGTCCATTCTGAAGGACTCGGCATTTTACTTAACTTTTTTCTTCCTTCCTTAATTGTTTTCATCAAAATTGTACTTAATGTAAAACATTTCAGATTTTACAAAAAGCACATTTTGACAGGCAAGAAAACCCCATGCAAATTGTTGAAAGAATTGTCGCCCATTTTGCTTTGGAGTACACTGTAACAAATTACTGTGATTCAGTGAACAAAGTATTCAAATTAATATATTCCAAATGAACTACTTGTATTCCATGAAAGAAATATTTCCCAAATGAAAAAACTCCCATGGAAAATTTTCAAACACTTCCCTCTTCAGAGTTAGAAAAGTGAAAATATAGAAAAATGTCACATTCCTATCATAGGAAAATCATATCTAGATAATGGCAAAATGAAACCAAACTAAAATTTTAATCAAATAAATATTTAATAAAAATAATGACACATTAAATATAAATTGCTATTGTCTGTATTACTTGCTTAAATTTCTTTTAAATGACAGAACACAAGGAAGGAAAACTAGCAGTCTGAGGACGGAAGAAACTCAGGCTACCATTTAAAATCAACAGAGATGCTACGAAGCAGAATTGCTTCTCAGAATGAGGTATAGCCAAAAAAACAGATGTGGTCTGGCTTGCTCATTTAAATATAGTAAAAATGTTGGGGTTTGCTTTTTTGATTAAACCAGTGAAACTGTAATGTGCACTAACACTGACTTACTAATGTTCCCTTAACTAAGGAACTGACAATGAAATACTTAACATTATATTTTTGATTATTTTTTTGCATTAGTAAGATTAGTTAATTAAAACAGAAAGAAATTTAGTGAGCTTCTACAAAACTAACATTTGGTTTTTTTCATGTCTCAATTGGTTTTGTGCCTACTATTTTCTTGTGTTCTGAGGACCTGGATGCCTTTTTTACTGTTGTGGGGTTTTTTTCAATAGAGAGCTTTTTACACACCAGACTGCATTTTTACAGCCTGCTGCATCTGTAATTCATGTTCATTAAAAAAAAAAAAAACAAAATCAAATCCCAAAGAATGAAAAAGAGAATCAGAGAAAAAGAGCTTAAAGACATTACACTTTTACTTCTTTGCAGAATATAATACTTTCCTATATAATTACCTTGGTTAATAAAACATTTATTTAGAAAATGAAATCCAGGGCTTAATTTTCATGGAGACAATTATAAATGAACATGTTATTCACCAATCACACCAATTATGCATGAGCTACAGAAACAAACACACATGAAGGAACAAGCAATAACTAATAGATGCTTAGGAAATACAAAGCTGAGGTACATCATGAATACCATTTTTCTACTTCAAGTAAAAAGAAATGGTATCTAATTTCTCTTAGTATCTTATGTAAACTTCCAAAGATGCCAGCTGGATTTATCTGCTTATACTGAACACAGAAAACACATCACTGTTTGTGTTTTATTTGCTTTTTTTTTTTTTCTAATAAAGTCCATGTGCATGAGAGTTTAAAATTCTAGAGCTTATTTACTCTTTAACACTCTATTACCCATAGAAACATTTACTCTTGTTTAAAAACAAGATACTCACGTCTACATATTGATTAGAATTAGGAAAATGTTTACAGTTCCAGTTTAATAAGTCATCTAATGGTAGGGGCCTACATACAGCAGTTCTCATAAAATCCTAAATGAGAAAAAATAGGACACAATCAGTTCATGTGATAGAAAATTTACAAATTCAACTGTCCTATTGAGATGGCATCAGTGTGAACTGCATGGAAAATGATCTCTTTTGGTTTTGCATTTTATGTAGAATAAACTTAAAGTCTGGAACACAAGCTTCCTGATGAACCATTTCTGAAATTCAGAAGGGATGAGTTATGAGGCTTCAGACAACAACGAAAGCTCGTTTCTTTGAGTTGGTTTCCTCAACTAATGTCTAGACACATAAAAGGAGACAGCTATTGAAATGCTGAGCACTGCACTGATTAACTTTTAAATGACTTGCTGCCTAGCTTGAGATGGATAAACAGGCTACAATGAATGGAGAGAATAATGACCAAAACTGGAATCCATGGGAGCCAAATTGTTGTGCAGGGAGTTGTTTAAAAATACCTTGAAGCAAGTGGTGAGGATCAGTGACTGACTAAAGTCCCTTTCAGGGAGTGACATCAGGATCCTCAATTAAGAGTTATGCTTCAAGGATTTCGGCATCACTATATGTAAGGAGGCAACTGTCGTCTAATACAGAGGGACCTTCAGGGGCTATGATTGAACACTTGTAGAGAAGGTGTTTATACAGGTCAGTCTTCTTCAAGTATTAGAGTGACTAAGGACAACAGAGTACCTTGAGGAGTATGTATGACCTTTGACAATTACCCAGCGACACTTGGGTACCCGCAGGTTACCAGAATTACTTTGTGTAGACTCCTGTCTGTGAGAAAGGCGGATATGTCTTTCTCCAGTTTAGTACTCACAGCTCTGGGTTTGATCCTGGACTTGATGTGGCTGCATCAGACTTTGAGAAAATATCCCTGTCCCAGTCTTTACTTCATGTTGTTGAAGTACAGGAGGCCTGTGTCCTATTTGTCACTGTCTCTAAGGTGGCTTTACACTCACAGCTTTCACATGGCCAAAAATTTCAACCTGGAAACTAGTCAGAATGGGTTTTCCAGAAAATCTCATTCTTGAACTTCTACATTTATATCAGATGAGACCAACATACCTTCTGATCTCACTGGGACTAAAGTTTGCTTGACACAGCTTTTTGAAAAGTTTACTTTAGCATTTAAAATGCAATTCTTCCTAACCTAGAGGGTAGAAATTCTGCTGAAAAAGTCCAATGAAGCACTAGAGAGATTCTTCTAAATTCATTATCTCAAAGACTTTGGTCTTCCATCTCAAGATAATGAATAAGGATATTACCGAGAAGATTTTCAGGCAAAATAATGTCAATGTTTCATAATGCTTAACTGACAAAATCACTATCTTGTCCTTGTTAGCAGATTAATTTTTGCATGATCCTTGCAGCATGATAAGAATCATTATCTACATTTTTCTGATTAAGAGTGAATATAGCTCACATTTTCCACTATGATTCCTTATTTGCATGCTTCATTTTTTGAGATATCAGATCTTGGTCTGTTTTAGAAGAGTTTTTTTTCTACAACTGTTAAAATCTTGAGAAACTTCTTTCTGTGTATCCAAAACTTTTTGCAAATGAAATTGGTTATTATATTTAGGAAATTTATTTAACACATCCTTTGGTATAATAGTTAAAGAATTAGCAGTAAAAAGATGCCAGAATTCAATATGATATGAATTTTAGGCCCAGCTGCTACAAACTGACCTTATCTTTTAGGTCTTTTGTAATGCAAAACATGACAAAAGGAAGCAGATTAAATTATTAAAGGAAAAAAAAACTTAGAATTTTCTCATTTAAAAGGAGAAGAGCTGTTGACCATCAAAAGTCTTCTTGAAATATGTCATAGAGTAGAACCTGCAATCTAAAAATTGCTGATGTCATAGCACAGGTCTACAATCTTAAAATTGCTGTTGTGACCAGGTTGTAAAAGCACTTGTATCACGTCTTGTGTACACTAATTATACCAGTGTAGAGGAAAATGGTGACCACCGTGGATAAACACACAAATTAAAAAGAACAGTAGAAAGTAATACTTCAGATAGCTTTAGAATTCACATTCCTAATTATCCCTGCATTTTCTGAAGTCTGATAACATCAAGATTTATATTTCTGAGAAGGCATTGTATCAAAAGATGTGACATCCTTTTGCAACAAAGAAAATTGCTATCCCTTGTTTATCCTGTGTCTTCACAGTCTCTAAATTTTGAGTAACAAGAAAGTAATTGTTATCATATGACTCACTGATGAAGCCAAAACATGTACTTTCTAAATTTGGGTTGGCTGGAGGATCCAGCTGGGAGCAGTGATAAACACTCAGTTCTGTTCATGCTGCTCTCACGCCTTCTTAGTGCTTTGATTAAACTCCCTGAGTACAGTACATAAGCCTTTGCACAGAAGGCTGTGCAATGTATTTGGAAGAATTTGCCTTTTTGGTTTTCCCTCATAATATCTCAAAAAAATTTGCTTTTTCTTCTTTTCAACCTCACATTTGTACACAGGAAAGACTGGTGGCCCTATGAGATTTTGCAGGAGTTTTGGACAATGAGAAAAGGGAATCCTAAGGAAAAAAAAGAAGGGAAAACTCAGTAATAACAGTTTTACTTTTCTGCTACTTCAGATGAATAAAATAAAGCTATGAAAATGTTCATTAAAAGGAATATTAAATGTCAACAATATATACACATGGGTCCTTGTGAAATCAATATTTTTTTACTGCAATTGTGATACTTTATTATAATTGTAGGCTATTCTTTAAAAGTAAATCATAGTCTGCTAAAAAATGCCATCCTTGTGAGAGACGATGTTTTCTCCTACTCTGAGGGTGAAAGTCATCCTGCCCAGTTGCAGAGCATTTTCTCAGGACACGTCAGCCTGGTGGTATAATTAAATCAATGTATGGCATGACTGTAAGGGCCATATAGGGAGACAAAGCTCTCTGCTGTGCTCTCTAACTGAGAAGAGGTAAGTGTGGGTGACAGCTGTAGCAGCAGTAGGTTTTAGTAGGTTTTACAAATCCCTTAAGCAATTTGGGAGGAAAATAAGGGCTCTTTCATAGACTACTCATTTCTAGTGTTGGGATTAGGGGGCTGTTGTCTTTTTTTTCTTTCTTTTTTCTCTCAGGAAAGCTCTGTACAGTGTCTCACGAGCACCCCATGAAGAGACAGCTGCTGTTGCTGTTACAATTACATTTTGTTGTTGTCGTTGTTGGTGTTCTTCATTTGATTCTTATTGAACGGAACTGACAGTTTGGTTTCACTTACTTTTTAAATGAAAAGCTTGTCCAACGTATCCCACAGGAGATACAGTTTAATAAATCTGAAGAAGTTCCCCAGTCTTCACTGTCATGAGTATTTCTATATCTAATCTGTAGAAGTAGGCTGTAAAGAAAGGAGAAGAAACAAAGAGAATGGTGTATGAATTCAGAGACTCATCTGATTAATTTTTACTTTGAGGAAGACTGTGGCCGTGGAGACGTCTCAGCAATCATATTAATGAAAACAAGCAAAAGGGAAATACCATGTTCTTATGGGAACCAATAACAAATTGTTCACTGATTTGAGTTGCAGCATGATCTTCCTTTGTTAACCAAGAGGAGTTTTCGTGATCCAGGAACAAACTGAAGAGAGTTTTGAACAGGATAAAAAGAGAAAATTTCCCCATGAGGACACTGAGGTAGCAGAGCAGGTTGCCCTGAAAGTCAGATACCCATAAGGACACAGAAACCATCTCACTAAGACAGTTTCTCAGTATGAACTGGAAATCTTTGTATGTCAAACCTGTTGGGTCATTTGGCTCCAAAGAACACATCTATTGTGTCATTAGTACCGTGGGGAAAAACTTTTCCTCTTTTGTCACTTTTAATAATGAACAGTCATCTTGATTCTATTAACTTGGAACCTAATGGACTTTTTTACAAACCATGGTAGTCCTACCACAGGTCTTCAGACTTACAGTTGGGCAAGATGCATAATGAAGGGCATTCTAGATTTTCCATATTGGTGGAAATTTGGCAGCCAAGAGAAATTGCATTAAATAGTTAAAAATTGACAAAGCAGAGAATGGTCATGAAATTACCTAGATTAATTTGATAAGATAGTCTGAAAACAGATTTTGAGATGTAAGTACAAAGTAGTTGAGAGGAAAAGTATTATAATAAAGCATTAATAAGTTTGGTTAGCTAATAATAATTTATTATTTATACTCCAAACACTCACAAACTACAATTGATTCCTTCATACCTCCATACTCACCTTTTCACGCATTTTTTCTTTGTTTTTACTGTACTTAGGATGACACATACATTGTACACTGCAGGTTTGTTAGACAGAACAGCAACAGAACAGAGTTTCACTTTTTGCAGGTGATCCTAACTCCTAGCAGAATCTGTAACAGGCTCTGCCTCTCAACAGTTCTTCATTCCCTCATAGGAATTACTAGGTCTGCTTTCTGTTGTGGGTCTCCCATCTGCCAGCTGTTGAAGGACACCTTTACCTTCCAAAGTGCAGTACATACTGCAACCCTCTCTGTGTTCCTCAGGCATGAAGTTCTGTTGTTCCTTGTAAAACGCCTTAGCACATTATCTTTCTGGCTGAACCTTTCACCAATGATTCCACATGAATAGTTCTTAGTGAAGTCTTCGTCACAGGGTCTATTCAACAGGATGTTGGCTTACATTTATCATTAGGAGCATTGCTTTTCTGAACACTGAGGTAGAAAATAGAGTAATTTTCATCTGCATCTTGCTGCTTCGCTGTCTTGAGTTACCTATGTGGTAGTTTCAGGCAGAGAGGCAAGTAATGGGAGAAAAAGAGGAAAGCCCAATCTACAATTGTATTGTTCAGAAAATCAGTATTTTATGTGACAAAATGTGTTCAAAAATTAATTCATTATTTCTAGATCAATGACAAGGCCTGCAGTAAGACCAGACACTAGTTCAGCTCATGACAGAAATTACATGCTAGCTTTGTTCCAAGAGATCATTCAGTGACTGATAGTCCTCAGAAGTTAAAAGTAATAAATATGCGGTTTCATGGCATGTGAGTTAGAACCAGATAATTCATTCCAGATCTACATCTTCTAGCCAATTTCATTAGAGTCAGCTGCTCTTGGCTTTTGCTTTGGTCTCGGTTGGAGTCAGATATGCCATATCTCCTGATAAACCATAACTCATTAAAATCCTTTTTGTCTTTAATATAGGCTCTACTTTGGATTTGTTTGGTTTTGGTTGGGGGTTTTTGGGGTAGCTGGGGGTGACTGCAGGGGATTGTGGGTTTTTGTTGGTTTTTGGGTTGTTGGGGTTTTTCCCCCTGAGGTTAGCACAATAGCACTCAATAAACCAAAACCTTTCATTCTATGGAAAACAGCATGAATATCCACTATCTGTTCTTGCCGTATCAATCTAGTACATCGTGTGCTCCAACATTTTTTGACAGTCAGTTTCTTCAATAAACACAATTTGTATAGATCTATATTTATGACTCTTGTCATTGATGAACATTTCTTTCACCAGAGAGATGAAGCTTTGTATGTCAAACCTGTTGGGTCATTTGGCTCCAAAGAACACATCTATCGTGTCATTAGTACTGTGGGGAAATAAAAAAATGAATAACCCCACAAGAAACCCCAAACCAATTAAAAATAGCAACATGCTGAGAAAATTCAGAACACAGACGGGCCTTGAGTCAATACAGCCACTGGGTGTCATTGTTTACTCCACCATGTAACAACCACCTCTCTAAATATGAAATGCAGCTGGATATAGTCTGTTCAGTCATTGCCTGACATTGGTGATCTATTTATCCACTAAGAGTAAAGACTTTTTTTCTTTAAATAATCACATATATATTAAAAAGTTATCTATCTTATTTTGTCTGGTCCAGTGTTTCTTAAACACTGAAGTTTGGTTTTATGAACATGTCCATTACTTCTTCCTTTTTCTTTATTTTTCTTAAGCAAACAGCTCTTTTTGTAAATACATTTAAGTTATTGAGGAAAAGAATGACACTAGATGAATGATACTGCAATTTATAGTTCAGAGATCAGACAGACTAAGATGCTGATGGTGAAAAAATTTATTCTCATCATGACATTTACCCTTTTTTTGGAAAAGCCAACCAACAAAGGTTTGTTTCTATTCCATGGTATTACAAGTTATTATGAAATAAGAGGAGTTACTATTGAATAGTCCAGCTAGATTTCTCTATCAGCATAATGAACAGAACTGTGTTTATTTTCCCATCAAGGAATCATGAATAAAATACAAAATGACTTGGCTTTCAACTGGTGGTTGCTGTATGTAATGTCAAGCATGATTTTACTAAGTCTATGCTGAACTAAAAGTCCTGAGAAGAATCGTGTTAATCAAATCAGTTCCTTTCCACTGTGCTCAACAGCTTTAACATCAGATGATTGGAAGATCAGCACATAAATTAAAAGGATAATTCAGGCTCCAGAGCCATTCCATCTCTGCTCCAATAACCAACCTGATTGCCAATAGTTTAGCAGATCAAGTGTGAGCAGATTGGAGTACCTAGATTCTTCTGCCTGCTGCATGATATATTTGTAGCACATGTTGTGCGCTGTTCTGCATTAAATAGTCATCAGTTGCCAACATTCAGTGCTTCATGACATCTGATATACACCTCATACTTGCAAAAATACTTGCAAAAACTTCATCACTTCAGGTCACTTGCTCAGTTTAAGCGGCAACTGTTGATTTTTGTATAGTGGTGAGAATATTTCATAGCTCTTTTATGTTGTCAGAAGATAAATTCTCACAAAAAAAAAGGAAAAACCAAAGACTTGAAATGAGTTATGAGTTAAGAGACCAAATGAGAAATTAAAACAGAAAGGAAAAGTATAAATTAAATAGAATGGATAATAAAATATTATTTCTATCTCTGCTTGCTAAACTTATAACTGCTGAAATATTTTCTCATGATAAGTGAATGTCAGTCCTTTACTACACCTAAAGAAAAAAATATATCAAAGGCTGAGATGCCTCAATAAATAAAGAAAGGACAAAGTAGAGCCCTCTTCTGCCAGTTTCAAACTCCATCTCCAGGACTGTGGTGTCTCTGTTTGAAGGCCAGTAGAAAGTTGGCTCACTTGGCAGAAACATTGTGAAAGCCTCAGAAACCAGAGAGTGATATTAATGAAACTGAGAGAAAGTGAAGGGAAAGACCAAGCCAAGGAGAAATACAAGGCTGAAGTTCTGATCAAGGTATTAATTTAGCACAGTTTTTGTGTCTGAGGCAGTATTTTTGTCTATCCATTTTCCCATGAAAGTATTGGTCAATCGGCATACATAGAAACCCACATTTTTAATCCATATTTAATTGTTCCCTCTGCAGAAGGAATAATCTCTTTTTAATTTGAAGATATTCTCATTATTAAACACTTCCATTTTTGTTTTTTTTTCACTGGAATTGAGAGGATCCTTTTTCAACCTAATGTATGGTTTATCTTTTTTTCCCTTTTTAATTTTTAAATTTCTTTGCATGTCTAAATATGAAGATTGGCAAGAGGTGTGGATATATTTTTTCATTTCTTTTAGTGATATACTGCATCAAAACATTTATAGTTTCCCTCACTTTAGCTGGTTCTTGATACTGTTCTTGTATCTTTGGTCATTCTTCTGGAAGCAGTCCTTCACAAGGATGGAAGCTCCTCAAGGCTTAGGAACATTATGGACCATTTCATGTCACTAGATATTAGAAGCCCTTTCATGTTTCCCTGGTTCTGTTTTTCTCAACAAGAAATTGCTACCAAAAGAGTAGTACTGACACAAGTTTAAGCTGTGGAATGGACATGGACTTTGTATATCCTATGTGTCTGTACTTTGGTGAGTCAGTTTAGAATTCAACAGTGCACTCTCAGGTTAAATAAAAGTATTGAGTGAGCAGCAATAAGGAAGTTAGTACTATGAATTACCTCATCTGAACAGTGCCTTGAATAACTGTTTGTTTTGGTTTGTTTTTTTTTAAAGAAAGACCTTTGGAAAGTCAAAGTCAGACATTCACAAGCACACATATCTCATAAAAATAAAACCAGAAAAATAGTTGCTCCTGGAGTAATGCTGAAGATCAATTTCATGGAATATGTTGGCCGTCACTATTTTCCAGATTACATTAGCAAAAAAGAAAAATATTATTTAGTGCATTTATTGTACTCTTCAGTCAGAAAGATTATCTCAGAGATGAGCAGAATATTTGATCTGTCCTCGTTAGATAGACATGTTCAGTCATCTCTGATTTATTGTTTTATCAAATGAAAAGATAACAAGTGCTTTCAACATCATCTGACCTGGAAACACTAGGCTGATAGTGCTGCACGTCACCTATTAGATAGAGCTTCCAAAGAGTTGTTGAGTTTCAGTATGGATGTATATAAACCTCTCTGTCAATTCATCAGTGGAATTTTCATTTTACTCCCAGACCTTAAAGCAACTGATTGTGGGCAAAGAACAACTGCCATTAATGTTGTGTGTCACCTATGCAATACCTAACAGATACAGGTACAATACACCATACAGCTTACATAGAGCTCTGAACCATCTTTATGCTCTGCCTCTGCACCCTGAGTATAGCACAGGCAAACACTTAAATGTTGTTTTCTTTAATTTTTCACTCACAAGTTCATTTAAAAGTACACAGAACTCCCTCCCTCCCTCCTTTCCCCATAATACACTACTATTCTTTTTTTTTTTTTTTTTATACCATCTCTGTGCTATTGTCTCCAACAGTAGCAAGATTAGGTATTACACATTTGTTAGCATGGTAATAATGATTAAACTGCTGTAGATGTTGTAGCCATAACCCTTCTTTTTCTGCAAAAGAAAAACTCTAGAAACCCCGAGTAAAATTAATTAAATCCTATTTTACCTTTTAAAACAGGTATTTACCTTTTAAATACAGGACTTTAAAAACTAGGGATTTTAGGCCAGGTCACACTCACCTATTTCTTTGACTTTCTGTCCTGCAACAATTGAGGTTGCAATAATTGCATTACAGTTTGCGTCATAGAGTGCAAAAGACATGCAATAAATACTAGAACTTAGAAAACACACGAATAACTTATAATGAAAATTTATGGTGAGGAAAACTTGTTGCACTACTTATACTAAAGTGATCTTGAGAAAAATAACTACTGCAAATGATTCTCCCAGTGTACTCTTGGAAAAATATGTTTTGTAAATATTTTGTTTCTCTGACTTTCTTAATTTTAATAGATACTCCCAAGCAATGAACAAAGAGAGGACCTGACAGACCTTCAAAAAAAAAATTACTGAGCTATGAAATTAATTTTTTATTTAAAAAAAAAATTAAAAATATCACAAAGTTACAGACTGGTAGCATAAGTTATCTGTAAACCCTTAAGCTTAATGGAAATGGTAGGTCTTAACCTTAAAAAAAATTTGCTCTGATGACCACCAAAAAATGCTTTCATAATCTTCTCTGAAAACCCAACATATTTGGCATTTACGCACTTATTCGAGATCAATAAATGTTTATATTACAGATTTCCTGGTTATATGCTGATTTCGTTCTAAGATCCATAATGTTCTTATAAAATAAATCACTAAAAGCCAACATTTATCGTTCACATTATCTGCTCAAAACAGATGCAAATGAAAAGCAAATTCTATTAGACTACCATAAGTGCTTTTCTAACAGTAGAAGTGCTTAGGGGTAGGACAGCAAAGGCATTTGGTGTGCATTAAGGGGTAGCTAGATGGTAAAATGCTGCTTGATCCCCATACAGAGTACAACAGTAACTTGTGTTCTTAATTGTATTCTATTTTATTCAAATGCATGTGTTGTATTCATTTTATCTGAGCTTATGTGTTGTATGACTGTCTGTAGAGTAACAAAGTAACAGTGCGATGCTGCTTCAACCAAAGACTTCAAAATGCAGAGCTTTATTTGTTGGTGTAGTAGTTGAAGATTACAAAGGATGAAAGGATGATCTTCCATATCAAGCTTTATGGCACTAAATTGCATCGATTTAACCCATATTTTTACTTGTATAGGAACTGTAAACTAAAATTAAAAAAAGAAGTTGCCTTATTTCACATGACAGGAAAAGGAATTAATCACTTTTGTTAGTAAGCACTTGACCCACTGGATAGCTAAATTTAAAAAATGTCTATATAATTTTATGACTATGGATACATTTGCAATAACTAAGCTAGTCTTATGCTTTATACGATTGTCAGTTCCTGGGGTCAGGGAGAAATCTTTCTCTACGCAAAGTAATACTCTTGCCATAGCTTGTCTAGAAGCTTGTCTTTCGTATCACCAGGAACATTTACATCTTTCTAACGTTTCACAGGTTTGAGGCATGGCCATCAGTGAGTAATGACTCAAACATGATGTTATGAGATACACTGGACACAATGGAACACTGAATTGCATATTACAACTTTTTAAAATTCTTTTTAAACACGATTTTAAAATATATAGCTTTTAAATATATATAGCTTTTAAAATATGATCATTTTTCTTCTTGGTTTTAGAGCACTAATTTTCCACTCTTCTAACATGATTCCCACTGGCCACTTTAGTCCTTGGGTGAATGGAAATAAAGTGAGTCTATCAGTCTATCAGATAAATGGGGGGTAGGTGGTAGTTAGACAAAGGATTACCTGCTTCTGGCACATGACTCATGTTCTCATGGGGATCTACAAACCACCTGAGACAAAAAATAAAAGTGAGTCCTTTCATATTCTGACATTTCACGTAGCAGAGCTTGGAGGAAGTGTGGAACTGGAAACCTGCAGCAGAATTGAGCAGCTCAACTCTGAGTTTTGGCACCCTTGCTTCTTTCAGTATCAGAAAATGACACTTGTATTAGAATATGGTACATTGTTTAAAAGCAATTCTACTGTCAGAACAGTATGTTCTCTTTTAACTATTCCATGGAGAACATAATTTTTATTGAATTTAGTTTATTGAATTGAGTAACAAGTAATATATAGTTTAGCCTAGATACATTTACTATAAGAAATCATTCAATATAAAAGGCTAAAATTAATTTATCTCAAATTAAATACATGAACAAAACTACTACTGATAGCAGACTTCTCATATTGCATCAACACCCTATTTATTTTTCTGGCCCTGGGTTGGCTCTACTCAAAAGAAAAGCAGGTAGTTACACAGGGTTGCATCATCTTACGGGTGTGATTTTTAGGTGTCCTTAGTTTACACCACAGCCTTGCAAATCCAGGAAACGTAGCAGCTGCTCCTGGGAAATACTGCTTTTACCTCTTCTTTCCTCTTGCTAGGAAGAAGAGTGCCAGTCTGATTCTCCCAAGCCCTGTCTGACCCTTCATCCTTAGTGCAGACAAATGCAGAGTTGGAAGCGTTAGCAAGCTTTGAGTAAGTTTGTCTTCCATGTTGACTATATGTATGCTAAAGAAAAATGATCTGCACAGGGGTCACGAATACATAGTGTACAGACCACAGTGTCAGGGAGATTCCTGCCTTTCCATGAAGTGAGCTTCGGAAAAAATCTGTCCTGTTGATGAAAGGAACCTGGACAATGGACTGTCTGTATCCCACCTTTACACCCAGGACTCAGGAGTCATCTAACCATCATCACCAAGAAATGTTTCTCATCAATCACCTAGAGTCTCTGAGACACTGCCAGAGGGGACGTGAGGTGGAATGACCAACGCTGTTCTGAAGTTGCAGCAGGAGACTACAAGTGATATGTTAAATCTCAATAAACAGCTCTATCTGTCTGTGTTAAAGCAACTGAATCTCAAACACAGCAAGGTGCCTGTTGATGTCATTTGTAGTGTGACACTGTCACTTGCAGCATATCTAGAACTTAAGCTGACTGAGACAAATGTTTTAACACAGAGAATTTTCTGGGAAGCTTCAGCCCAACAATATAATAATGTTTTGGTACTTCATCTTACAGGAGGCAATTTGCCTCACATTAAGAGAGTCATTCATACAGTTTAAAGGAAAGTGTTCCTTCTCATGTTTTCCTTGTTGCCAGGATAATAGGCAAAAAAAGAGACTGCTTTCCTTGTTTTGTGTCAGTCTTTGGGTGTGCCTTCATCTTTTCACAGGCAGAGTGCAATTCAAAGCAACTCACACTGTGTTCTAATAGTGTCAAGGCCACCGTAAACTGAGCAGCAGCATGCAACAGAAATAGCAGAATAAAATATGAGCTTTAAGCAATTTTATGGAGTGTGAATCCAACTTATGTGTACTTTTCAGTAGTGTGATTGCCTGTTGTTATTAATATTACAAAAATTGTGCCAGTCATTTGCAATTGTAAAAGTCTTCTGACCTTCACTATTTAATTCTGAAAGAAAACTCAGTGAAGCAAGATGTTACACTAAAGCAGAGGGAATGAGGAAAAGCAACAAGCCCAGAGCTGAACTGGAAACATCTGTTCTGATGCATTGCTTCAACATCACTGATTCCTACAGCACTCTCCTTTGTGCTCTTGTACTTTGATTTTGCAGTTTATCTTTCAACTTATCTTTAATTTAGAAGGTGCTCAAGCACTTCACAGAATTGTAAAATTGCATGATTTTCTTTGCTCTATTTTCTCCAAAGCCAAGGATGAAATTAGTTTTCTTCCTAAAGTCGGTTGAAGAAAGTCATATTTGCTTCGGTTCCAGACCTAATAGTTGGCAAACTGATGTATCAGTAAATCCAAATCATAAATCTTTTAGATAGAGTTAACTCTAAGATGATGGTCTGGTCTTATACACTTAACCTATGTACTTAACTGATGTCAGAGAGACTGCTTATATGGATAAAGAATACTGGAATGGAATGAGTGACAGAACTGTTTAGAATTAAGAAATCACTGTTATGGAGGATATTGTTTTATTTACATAAAATGAAGTTTATAAATCTTCATTTAAATGCAATTAATTATCATATATGTATTTGTTATACTATGTATATACACATAAAATACAGTATTTTTTAATTTTCTATCTTGTCTGTATAAAGTTATTAATGCACTTTCTTATCTCTAAGTGCCAACTATTCTATACCTCTGAAACAGGTAGATTCCTATGTAATATTAGATTATGTTGGCTTATTATTACTTTTTTTTTTGTCTTTCTCTTCCTGCTTTGGATATCTAGATAGAATAACTTTCCTATTTCTTTTAATTTAGGATCTAGCAGCTTTACTTTGCTGGTTAACTTGAGTCTTCCTTACCACAGTTTGTATCTAGATATAAGTATCACCAAAAAATTAGGAACTATGATTTCAGGTACCTAAATGTCATGGTGAGATTCATAAGCTAAATAATTTAGACTGAGGACATGAGAGTATTGTAGTTTGAAGCTTTTTTAATCAGCTTTTGTGTTATGAAATTGTTATGTTTGGGGAGAAAGTAAAGGGCTACAATCCATTATTTGCAAATCATGCTCTGCTCTTGGTAATTATATCCCAAGCTCTTACTTCTTCAATCTTTCTATCTTTTAAAGTCATAGGGGCAGCGGACAGGCCTGCCTAAGATCTGACCTGTAAGATACAGTTTTTATGATAGGGAATATATCCCACAATGTTTTAATTTAAGGAAATAAATCAGTAAAAGTAATGATACTAAGTTCCTAAGAGTTTTCCACATGTTGAACATCCTCATGTTATAGCATAAAAGCTAATGGTAAAAAACTATACAATGACAGCTTGCAGGGAATTCAATAATATACTGAAAAATATACTGGTAGACAATTATAGGGACAGGTTTTCCTTGATTATATTATCACTGTGCTCAGCCCAACAGGACAAGAATGAATATCACAGTCTTTTGCCACATGGGATGTGAATTTTGTTTTCAGTATAGCTGCTTGAAAGAGCAATCTGAGTATGCTACTGTGAACATGGAACATTAACCATCCTATCACTTCTCAAAATATTAGCATGTCACAAAAATAGAGAGTAATGAGGTTTTGACTTTATATATTGGGATAAAAGAAAGCTTGCTCATTTTATCTGTTAGGGAAGGGCTCAGCTTTGCTGCTGTTGCAAAACTGAAGATTCTGGGGTGGAGGGAAGAGAGTGAAAGAAAAGTCTGTATATACAGCATAACTTATGCTATATGGCATATAATGAAAGTGAGAAAACTTTGGCTTATGAACATAGCACAGACTAATCAAGTAATGACATGGTTAGTGTCACTAGAAGGTAAGCATGAATTGGTCTAAATTGGAAGGAAAAATACAGGTGGACTACAGTTCTTATGCCATATGACAGTATTCCTCTAAAGTATGAAAACTGACTGGGGATAATGAATATGTAGTTTATTTTTACTAGATAAGTAGTACCACATACAGAAATTTCTCATAAAAGGTGTGTGTTTTATGCAACGTATTTAAGGAGAGTGTAGATTATCCACCTCTCATGTCCCAAATAACTTTAAGTAAAGGCTGAGAAGACAAATTCCTGCTTCTGTTCAGCTCTGCTAAATTGTAGAACAGAACTAATAAAATGCTCTGTGAAAAACTGAAATCAGTCATTAAAGTAAAATAAAGAGCTCAGTGCAATTTATGGAACCAGAAATTATGGAATCATTTAATAACAAAAATTTTACAAGGCCCATCTACATTAGTCGAGACCATTAAGTTTACCTGGAACTTTGCTGTAGTTACATGAGGTTTTCTTCTCAGTTAAGCAGATGAAATGACAAGAACTTCTGCAAATCTCAGAACTAGTCTTCATTTGTCCTTGTGAAAGTTTCAGAGAGACGGTAAAAAAAGCAAGCTGAGGCAGTTCAGTACCAGAGCAATGCAAGGGCTTAGACTAAAAAAAATGGATGGGTTAAAAAAAAATCACAAGACCTGTAAGACCTTTTTTGTTTTCCTCTTTAGAATTGAGACAAAGTCAGCATGATTTTGTCCTTGATGGCAGGTGTTTTAAAATCCTTGTTATACATTCCTGAGCATGAAATTAAGACAGGATCTGAATTATATCATTCCCCCTCCCCCATATATATTGACTTGTGACAAAAAAAGGACAATATAAAAACTATCACTCAGGAAGAAAGCTGTTGCTACAGATTGCATAAGGTAACAAGAAAGAGAATTTCAGGGTTTTATGGAGGTTGATATATCCTCTACTTCTATGTTTTCTACAAAATTGTTTCACTTCTGTAAGTGAAGCAACTCTAAACTGCAACAGTTAACATGGTAAGTCACTTCAAGATTTTTTTTTCCTGTCAAGGTTGAATTACGTTATCAATTATTTGAAAAAATTGCACAACTGCATAAAAAAGTACTATATACATGGTATGCTATGCAATATATTCATGAAATTTGTACTGAATTGTTCCCACTTAGGAACATCATATTATTGCAATTATACATCCTTGATGTTCTTTATGTTGATATGTTCTTATGTTAACATGTTTTATGATTAATAAGTATATAACAAATATGAATGAAAATGCTGTGCATCTTGCTACTTTAAAGGATTTTAATAACAACCTAGGCCTGTGACAAATCCACACCTGCCCCTAACTCATTTGAAAAACAGAAAATACAAGAAAATGAAAAACGTCACAAAACATAACATAGAGTAAATTAGAAAAAATAAATAAATGGAATTTGGCCTTCACAGTTTTGAAAATACAGTGTATAATAGATGTTCACAAGAGAAACAATAGGAAGTATTACCACAAGTTTACATAAACCATGGGGAAAATACCAACATACAAAGATATTTATCTTGTATGTTGTGGAGATGTAAATGTCATTACAGATTTACGCCAAAAACAGAAGCAAACTTTTTTAGAATTATCCAAAAGATTATTGAATAGTTAAAAAAATACTAGTCTACACTTCTGAGAAAAAAAAAAAATTCCTTCGACTGAGTTTGTCAATGAACTGTGATTGATCAACATCTGCAAATGAGTCAAATAGTAGAATGTCCATGTTCTTTGGTCTTTTAACCCTTAGATTTTTTTATTTCATGGAAATTTAGATCACTTTCCCACCCTGTATAATTATAGATGTCTGACAGTGCACTAGAATGAAGGCTTTTATGTACCTTATGGAATAATTCAAGGTCAGGTATATATTTGGTCTGCACTTCACTGCCTAGACCATTTCTGCTGTAACACAGACAACAGAAATTAAACCAATATGACAAGAAAGAGGAACAAAAAATACCTCAGACATAACAATGAGGGAGAAGAATGGACTCTAGTCAAATTAGTATCAAAAAGATGCTAGCTTTATTAGTGTCAGAAATTTTTTTTAAAAATATAGTCATATATTCTAAACTAATGCATATTGGCATGAATGTCTATATATATGGCACTTCTAGCAAAGGCATATAGAGCTTCTGGGAAACTCCGTAAAAGAGTTTGGTGTAATAAACACCTGAAGAAAAGCACAAAGATTAGTGTTTACAGAGCTGTTGTTTTGACTACTCTTTTGTATGGGTCCAAATCATGGGTCATCTACCACCACCACTTGCGACTCTTAGAACTCATCCATCAGCGCTGCCTCCACTCAAACCTCAACATCCACTGGACTGACAAAGTGACCAGTGTGTCTGTTCTTGAACAGGCTGCGGTCACGAGCATTGAAGCCGTGCTGCTGAGAACACAGCTGCGTTGGGCAGGGCACGTCTCCAGGATGGAGGACCACCGCCTCCCCAAGATTGTGCTCTATGGTGAACTCGCCACTGGCTGCTGCAAGAGAGGAGCCCCGAAGAGGAGGTACAAGGACTCCCTGAAACAATATCTCAGCCTTGGCCGTATCGACCACCATCATTGGTCTACTCTGGCCTCCAATCGGGAGGCCTGGAGACACACCATCTATAATGCTGCTGCCTCTTTTAAGATCACTCGCAGAATCATTTCTGAGGAGAAAAGACAATGAGAAAGAACCGAGTCTTGCCAGTGCCACCAAAGGAGACTTTCCGCTGTGCCCTTTGCAACCGGACTTGTCTATCTCACATTGGCCTTTTTAGCCACCAACGTGCTTGTAGCAAGCATGGGTAGAGTCCTTCTCAAATCTTCATTTGCGAAGCCTTGCCATGATGATGATGATATGGCACTTCTAATTAATTAGATTGCAAAATTATTGATCTAAAATTCATAAAGTACTCCATGTCGAGAAACTTTAGTCCAGTTTATATTATTAACACAAGCTTTCAGGAGTTAAGAAAACAGTTAAAGGATGTTTTCCCATGGCTTCCAGCTAAATTGAATTTCTTGCATAATTAACTTTAATTCTTTCAGGACCTTGATTCAGCTGAGAATTTGATCATGGTATTTTTGGCTAGTAAACCTATTTATGGACACTTGGAGATTGGGTTTTTTTGTCAATAACAATGTATTGCATTTTCCAATGATATTAAAACAAATTAAAAAATGTCTGTAAGAGATATAAATCTGGTCCTATAATGTTACAATCTCTTTTTTGTAGTCTCTGTGCGGGTTATTATATAGTTGCACCTTAGTGGTGAGCATGTAACTTATGTAATATGTGTCATAAGAAAACCCTTCTGAAAAAGTGCTATAACACATCCAAAACCTTCTCTTTCCTCTTTAGTATTACTGAGTTACAAATCATAACAAAGTACTTATTTTCCCACTTTTTATACTATTAGAATTGAATTTAAGAAGACTATTTCAGCAATGCTTATTATGGACTTCTTGTACCAATTGTATTTTAGAGCAGTACATATAAAATTCTGTCCATCAGTTGGCCTAATAAGAGTTCTTAGGTAATAATTTTCTGAAGATAAAATTACCTAAGTTTCATTCTGAGTAAAATTTTCCTTATACAGGAAACTGCAAAGCAAAATGTTAAATGAGAAAACAGCAAATTTCTTGATAACAGAAGCAAGCTAAACACATTACACATTCAGTAAACCTGAACATATGGATAAGGAAATTAGAATCTGGTTCTGAAGTAAGAAGAGAAGACTGGTAGAAAGAAAAAAGGGGAAGAATGTATTGATAAACCACACTCATCTCTGCCTGATATGATATAGCATTGGATGTTTACGAGATACAACCAGAACAAAACCTACAGAACCGAACCCAACAGCGAAATACTTCGTGTGAAATACAGCACCTTGGACAGTGCTGAAACATGCTGACCCCGTGGGCTTACCAGCAATGATTTGCTAGTTCTCACGAATTGCTGATCCTGTTTCAGAAAAAGAAATAATTTACTAGAATCAAGAAATGTGAAAGTTAGTTCATAGAAAAATTTATATTCTCCCCTTAATATATCTATGCAAGACATGAGTTCACAGTGGATTTGTTGTTCTGCTGCTCTGGTTTTGAAATGGTTTTGAAATGGACCATTTCAATTGGCTCAAAATCAGAAAAATTGAGTTCTCATGAACTTCCTTCAAATGTAGAAATCAATGACTCGCTGCTTAGAATTTTGAAATCATTTATGACAGGTCCATATCTATCTTAGAAGTTGCTTTTACACTGCTATAGTTCAAAGATAAGATTTTAAAAATAAATCCATCTTGGACTCATTACTCCCTCATTGAAACCGGTACTAAATTTTCCATGATTTAAATAGAAAGGAAACTAGACTGATAATAAATGAGCATTTGATAATAATATTTCAGTTGATTGGCTCTCAGTTTCTACAGATTTAACTGCCAGGAGAGTGAGACTGTATTTATATTTGATCACTTCTAGAAAAGAAAAATATTCTGTTAAGAGGATACAGCCAACATTCTTTGACATCAATGTGGATTTTAACTGAATAAATACTGGGAGTCTGAACCTTAAAGCAGAGGAAGCAGTAATTTAAGGTTGAGGATTAAAAAATAGATACGAAAAATATGGAAGTTTTCCAACTTCTATTTAATCCTTCATTCCATATTATACACTTCACATTCTCACTAGTACTCCAGATGTCACTGTGATCTCTAATGAAACCATACTTTACAATCTATTTTTCCTCTTATATTTTTGCTTTTTTTTTTTCCATTTCATTTACTTTGGGACACGTACTAAAGGGCACATTTGCTCATTCTTTACTTGAGTCCATGGAATTCTAACTATGTATTGAAACACTAAAAATATGTTAAATACTGGAACTAAAGAGATCTTAACCTACTGGTGCAAGTACCTTTCACAGTCATGCAGACACTTTGTTGTATTATTTTCCTTTCCGTGTCCTGTCCTTTCTATGACCTGATAAGGAGCTATACCTACTCTACCTGAAAACATTTTCAGAACCTCTTTGAGCTAGAAAGCTTATCCAAATGTTGAGTTCTCATAAATTCATATGCATATTCATATGTAGTATGTAGTATCTTTTGTTCCAGTCTTCCCTATATCATAAGTTGTTTTGATCTGGTTGGTTTTTTTCCTCCTCTAATCCTCCATTCATTAAGAAATTACAAATGTCACTCATATATGTCTTGGTTGTTGTTTATGTAGGCTGAAGAAACAATGTGTTTTTAATTCCCTGCTCTAAATTAGAGTTTTCATCCCCTTTATCGCTCAAGTAATCCTTCCTTTTGTATTCTCGCATTCCATCCATTTGTTTTTTAAGATATGAATTGAAAAATATGTGTGTTATTTTCAACACTGTGTGTGTTTCTTTTTTATTAGAGGGAGTGTCTGTCACTTATTCAGAACTGCCTTTTTTCAGACTTGTATTATCATGGGAATACATAGTCCTTTATTGATCAACTACTACAACTACTTAGTTTTTCAATTAATTGATTTCAATAAGAAAGAAAATTCTGTGTGCAACTTTTCATTACTTGTTACTGATTTTCAGCTTGTATATTTCAGTCTCATTATAGAATCATACAATAAATGGTTTAGATTGGAAGGGATCTTAAAGATCATCTAGTTCCAATCCCCCTGTCAGAACACCTTCTCCTAGACCAGGGTGCTTAAAGCCTCATCTGACCTAGCCTTCAACACTGTCAGAGATAGAGAATTCTCAATTTCTCTGGACACCCTGCTCCCATGCCTCACCATCCCCTAAGAATTTCCTTCTCATATCTAACCTAAACCTGCTCTTTCAGTTTAAAACCTTTCCCCCTTGTCCTATTGCTACATGTCTTTTTAAAAAGTCCCTCTCCAGCTCCCTTGTAGGTTTCTTTTAGATATTGGAGGGCTGTTACAAGTTCTCCCAGGAACTTTCTGTTCCCCAGGCTGAACAATACCAGTTCTCTGTCTTCATAGGAGAATGCAAGCTGCTGCTCAGTAGAATTCTTAGTGTTTTTTTTAAATGGTTTCCAACAAAATCTATTACCAGTCCAATGATCTTGTATTAATTTATACATTTAATTAACTGCAATGAATGCAAGACCCTCGCGTATGTAAATACATGCAGTTCTTTTATGGTCTGTGTGTTTGGCAGTGCATAAGCTTCTTGGTGCCAATCTCAATCAATGACTGAAGTGTATATATTCATAATAATTTACTATAAATTTGGCTTGGGGGTTTGTTAGAACTTTCTGCATTTGATTTTCAGTTATTCAAAGTATTTACCGAGGTTGTGTAGTGCAAGGCAGAAATTTTGAGGTAATAAACTATAAAAATACAAATCTGTCTAACTGAAAAAATTAACATTGATCTGCTGATCAGAATTTTGGTTTAACTGTACCCATTAATTCTGGAATTTCTTGGGAGTATGCTCCAAGGGCTTTGTCATTTTACCATTCTTACTGAACAGTTAATATTGCACAGTGAATGGTTTGTTAGAACGTGTGCTTTTTCTTTTCAGTAGTTTTTCAGTCTCTGTTCCAGCTATGCCTTCATTTCTGAAGTATTATTTGTCCCTCACTAGAACCCAGTGAGGCATAATAAACCTAAATTCGCAGCACTTTGTAGGGTGAATATTATTGTCAGGTTATTGTTATACATATTCCTTGTAGCTGGGGGCCTTCATTCCAATTTTCACTCTACTCAAGAGATCTCATTTGGATCTAATTTTGACTTAGGTTAGGAATATTTTCTGCAAAGCCCAATGAGTATATTTATAATGAAAGCACACACTGTGCTGGGTGGGAAATGACATAATGCAAACAAATCTGTTGTCTTCAAAATAGATGCAATATCTGCAAATCAACCTCAAAGTCACTATGTTTTTGATTTTCTTGATGTTGATATTAAGGGAGTTTTATTTTCTGAAGCTTAGTGAACATCATAAATGCTGCCAGAAAAGATTTCAACGAATGGTTTTCATTACAAAAGTTTGAATGACAAGTAAGTAATTATAGTGAATAGCAATAATAATGCAAAAAAGATTATGCTCTCTGATTGCCAAAATACTTACTTCTAATCTTTTTCATTGAAGGAAAATGACTTGCCCTTTATTTTGAAATTTGAAAAATGTGTAAATGAGGTAAATACACATGTAAGCAGGGTAAAATGTATCCTCTTCTCTTGTATATTTCACTGTATTTAGAATTATCATATCACAGGATAATTCAGGATGTGAGGGACTTCAGGAGGTTGCCAGGCCAACCCTCTGGCCAAAACAGGGCTATCTCGGAGTTCCTCACCTCTTGGTCTTGCCAGGCTTTGAAACCTACCACGGACAGAGACGATGCAGGCTTTCAGGTTAACCTGTTCTGCTGCCTCATTATCCCAGTGTGAGAGCAGAATCTTCTCATACTTAGCCTGAACCTCTCCTACAACCACTGTCTTTCACGGTTCTCCTGGGCACCACTGGGCCAAGACCACCTCAATCCTCTTGATGACCTCTTGCAGTTGCTGTGAGTCTGTTTGGTGCATTGTAAGCCATCCCTTCTCCAGCCTAACCCAGCCCTGCTCTGCAAGTACCTCCCCATGGGGCAAGTGCTCCAGCCCTCACCTTGTGGGCCCTTCACTGAGCTTCCCACCATTTACCTTCACCTGTGCTTTGCTGGGGGACAAAACTTGAAGCAATCTTGGAATATGGTCTGACAAATACCACATAAAGGATTGACAGTCCTGTCCTCCAGTGGAATGTGTCCCTATTCATGTAGCTCAGGAGCTGTTCACCATCTTTACTGTTAGGGCACACCATGTTTGGCTCACTGACCATTCACTACCTCCCACTAGATCAGATTGCTCAAAACCCATCCAACCTGGCCTTGAACTCTTACAGGGAGGGTACATCTTATTGAAGGGAACACTGCATAAATTGGGTCTCCAGATTTCAAATGACTAATGGCATTTTTAATTCATAGTGCTTAGTAGAGAGATGTATACACATGGTAAATATTCTGGTGTTGACAGAACAAGAGATAATATGCTCAAGTTGAAATTACAGAAGTTTCTATTTCTTTGGTCCGGACTGGGTGACCTTCACCTTTGCAACCTTCTATTTGCTGAGACCTACTTTGTTTGCATCTATGATAAGATGCTGCAATTGACCCTGGGGTCCAGATTACATCAGGAGGACAGAGAATAGAATAGAATAGAATAGAATAGAATAGAATAGAATAGAATAGAATAGAATAGAATAGAATAGAATAGAATAGAATAGAATTTCAGTTGAAAGCCACCTACAATGATCACCTAGTCCAATCCCCTGACCAATTCAGGGCTAACCAAGATGAGACCTGTTATTAAGGACATTTTCCAAATGCCTCTTAGGCACTGACAGGCTCAGGGCATTGACTGCCTCTCTAGGAAGCCTGTTCAATTGCTTTCCTGATAAAGAAATGCTAACTAACAAGTCGATAGTTCCCTGAATCTTCCCTCTCACCATTTTTGTGGATTGAAATAACATTGGTTAGATTCCAGTCAGCTCAGGGAGCAGGTTTTACATCCAGAGTCAGTGGTTCGACACTGGTGCATAGTCATTACACCCCAGACCATTGCCTCTACTTACATGGTGTTGCACATCCATTTAAGGATGTCCCCCATAATAACCTGCCTTGCTCTATACTGCTGAGGGTTTTTTAGCCAGCTTTTGACATAAGTTGCCAATCAGGTCAGTCCACGGCACTGTGATAGACGTTTTCTACAGTTTCAGGCACTGTTCTGCTAGCTGTTGATCTAAGATCTGTGTCAAGATGTACTCATTGTCAAGTGTTGCTTTTGTTGTTCTTTTCACCATGGCTCGTCACAGTCAGCTCCTCTTTGCATTTCACTCAGCTCCTGGCTATGACAAACTCATGATATTTTTTCATCTCCTTAGATGGCTAAAAGTGAACTCACCAGATGAGCAGTAGCTGTCAGTAAAAGAGAATGACAAGAGGTCTTTTCTAGAAAAGATCCCTAAGGGTGAGAATCGAGACAGACTACTAGAGAAAGACAAAGGTGTTTTGTTTAGTCTTCAGTCTCTGATAATGTAAACTAAGGCATTTTTTAAAGACATAATTCAAAATAATTTTTGAAATTCAAAAACTTAACCTTTTTTTTTGTGCATAATGATTGCTTCATTTTCTCAGCCTCCTCTACACCTTGCAAAACCTTTTCAGAAAACTAAAGAACAAATAAATGATCCAAGGGTTATAGTGCATAAAAATTTAGTGGGCTGGTTATGAGCAAAGTGCCTCCCATACTTGGTGGCTTGGGAGAACTAACAAGGTGTCAATTGTCAGTCTGACAGATGCAATAAATTAACACCAAAAGTAACAATCATGCCATGTATCAAGCATTTGCATCAAATACGCAAAAGCAAAACATCACAGTGGTTCTTCACAAAGAAATATGAACACATTAGGAAAAATATGAGAAAATCATTAGTTTCCTCTGATGCAGACTTAGTCTTCAGTACACAAGTTTTTTATCTCTCTGGATCTTGTTAACTGTCTGGATGTGTTAATTTGTCTACAGTTGTATCTGTTCCAAAATTCCAACCTTTCTTACCCACTCCATAAAAATAAAAGATTATAACATATTTGATCATCCTAGTCTTATTAAGAAATAAGTTTGATAACAGATAATCTAATCATACCCTCAACACAGGGAATGAATTTCATATGTAGGAAGCAATATACATATGTAAGCCTATACAAACTTTTTATTAAGTGCTTGAAAAAGTCATAATAATTTCAGTGTTGTGTCAAAGGTAGTTCTTTGGTTTCATTAAAAGAACAATTTTTCACACAGGGTGTATAAAACTTTTGAACTGACTTAGAATGTTGTGCAGGTATTCTTTTGCCTGGTTGTAGAAGACAAAGAAAACCTAGGTAAGTTACTGTAACAGCTTTGTTGATAACCTGACAATATATGCCATACTACAGATTTTCTTAAACCCTTTTTGTGCACAAATATGTACTATAAAAAGAACAGCACATAAAGGATTCAATTTATTTTTTTTCCATTACTTTCTGTCCTCTGCTTTAAAAAAAAAAAAAAATCTATGCAAGTGAGCCTTAAATGCTCTCTTGTTCTATAAAACCAAAATCCCATCTGCTTCTACACCACTTAAATTTGAAGGACTAATGCTTGTGCACTTTGGTTTTTCTTCCTGGCAGAATATGAATAGGTAGATTATCTCTTCACTCCATTGTTCAGGCTACATTAAAAAAGACAGTTGTGTGAAATTATTGGATTGAGATATGTATATGTTCTCCTGAGCTTCTAGTTGTCCATAACATCAAGTTAATAATAGCTGCCTGTATTTTCATGCTGGGCAATGTCAACCAATCAGGATTCAAATTCTGTAGGCAATCTTGTTTGAGCATCCCCTGCTTATTCTGCTGAATATGTCTAACAAGATGGAAAAGTAACCATAATTGCAAATTGTGGTGGGTTGACCCCAGACAGCTGCCAACCACCCACAAGGTCCCTCACTTACTCCCTTCTCCTACAGGATGGGAAAAAATTGAAGTAAAGTGAAAAAGCTTGTGAATTCAAGTAATAACAGTTTTATATGAAAGGAAAAGCTGCCGATACAAGCAATACAAGAAGAGGAATTAAATTACTACATCCCGTCAATAGGCAACATACAACCCAGGCCTCATCACATGTATCTGTTGCTTGAGAAGACATATGCCATAATCAAAGATGTCTCTTCTTTTTCCTCCTTTCCCTGAGCTTCTATTGTTGAATATGACTTCATAAAATGTAGAATATCCCTTTAGTCAGTTTGGGGCAGATGGCTCAGCTGTGTCCATGCCCAACCACAACCTGCTTTGGGCAGGGAGGAATAGGCTAAATCTTTCTTACCATGTGCCATTCATCATCAGACAAAACATAGGTGTGTTATCAGCACTGTCTGAGCCACAAATGCATGGCAAAGCACCATGTGCGTTGCTAAGGAGGAAGGTAATTCCATCTGAGCCACATCCATTACATATGTATTCAAGGGACAAAAAGTCTCAAGTCTGGGGGAAAAATGTGGGCATAAACAGTTTTGTTCACTGCTGTACTTCTTTGGCTTGGGAGTCACATCAGATCAGTCAGACTCTGTGAGCATTTTGCATGTAATCACCCTCTTTTTATACACTGTTGTCTATTAGTATTGTTGATGTTACTGTTTGATTTCTTATCTCATTGCTGTTTTCCAGTAAATTGTGATCTCAACCCATAATTTGTCTCTCTCTCACCAGAGGGGGTGGGGAGAGGCGAGCAGCTGCATAGGGCTTAATTTCCAGCTGGATTTAAACCACAACAGTCTTTTCACTTTATGTTTCACCATAAAATATCTATCATTCTTTGGAGAAAATGCACCAGAGACCTAGAACTTTAAAAAAAAAAATTATGCCAGTCATAACTTCCAGTATAGATAATATGTTGCCAGAGTTACAGACTTTAAGGTAAGAAAGAGCTGCTAGCCATGATATCTGGCCTACTTGGTTTATATGTCAATACATTTTCATTTATTAATCAGTAGGAAAGCTAGGCAGAAAATTTCTGTAGAAAGATCAGATTCTAATTCAAGTTTCATTTAGGTGGACAGCTACAGCCAAAAGATAAATATTTAGAAGGAAAAGCTACAAACACTGTATCTATCTGTTGATTGGTTTAGAGCACTGAACCAAGAGCATGCTTGACTTTCAAATTTCTTGTCCAGAATTGGGTGGGTTGCTTCTGGCAATGACTGTTATTTGTCACAACCCTAATGTCCTGATTTTTTTGTTAAATACCTGATGTACTTACAGGAATCATGGAAATAATAATTTTATTCCTGAATAAAGTAATAATAATTCCTGAATAATAATTACTTAATAATTCCTAAATAATAATTCAGGAAATTGTGCTTATGCAGCAATTAACATAGGAATCTGCTATAATGCCAGTATCTTCTGACCGAAAAAAACCCCCAAATCTGAAAACTGGAATGATCATTTTCATTTCACCTTTCTGTTGCATGTTACTTTAAATGCTGTGCAATTATTTTCTCAAAGATAATTGGCAATGCTCCACCCGTACAGCATCAAACCTTTCCAAGAAGTCTTGTGCTGTAATTAAAGATAATGCAGAATGGTCTGTCTTTCAACTCTCTAGAAAACCACATCAAATTGACAGTTAAAACTTTAAAAATTTTGAAGACAGACTAACCTCTTTATTACTATCATATCTCATTATCTGTCTCAGAATCAAAGGAGAACTGTTACTAGCAAATCCAGATGCAGTGCTTGACACTTTACCATGCAGCACAATATGATTTCAGGGAAACTATAGAAATTACATTTTCAACATTTTTCTTGAGGTATTCCTTGAACAGCTAAAATGATAGAGCACTGGCAGTCAACCCTAAAATCAAATGAAATCCATTGAGCATAGGGACTGAAATAAGACCAGAGGACCGGGGAAAATTATTCAATAGACCGTTTTAGTCCCAAGCTTGTAGACAGTAACTTGAGATGGCAGATGAACTGGTGTGAAAAAAACACAGACTCATCCTTAAACTTTCTTCCAAAGCTTAAACCAAAATACTATTAAAAATCTGAACTGCTACTTTGGGAAATCCCTAAAAGGAAACACCTTTTAACTCAACCTTTTAACACTGGTTTTGTGTGTGTGTAAATGCAAGCACACACATAGAGTTTTTATTTCCAAAATAACAGTGCAGATGTATTTGCATTTTACTAACACAGTTCTGGTTTTAGTCTTCACTCTTCTACATTACCGACATTATTGAAAAGTGATTTATTCCATCGTGCAAATATTTATATATTATATGAATAATTACACTGACATGACTGGAAGTATTTTTCTTTCAAATTCTTAAAATTATTTGCTCCCTAAGAATAAACCATACTCATTGTCACATTTATTTTTGTGCTGATGGCATAGTACTTATTATAACACAAAAAATAAAGGAAAAAAAAGAAATAGTATAAAATAAAATATGGTGTAAATCACATGAGTGTATTTGATGTAGGTGTTGATGTGTTGGCAGCAGGGCAGGGCTGCAGGCATGTCCTCTGTGAGAAGAGACTGGGGACTGCTGAACGCTGGACCCAGTTGGTTCCAGATGGCTCAAAACCAGACCCACTGCAGGACACAGAGGAGTCCTCTCCCTGCACCAGCTCTTCATCCTCCTCTGAGTCTGGGTAGATCTGTCTGAAGCAAAGGAATGAGTTGGAGTCTGACTAGGGGGAAGGAAAGCTGGTATTTTAATGTTTGTCTTTGTTTCTCACTGGCTGAATCTAGTTCACCAAGAGAAATACGCTTTGCCCTTGCTAGTAACTACCAAGCAATGTCCCTGTCTTTATGTCAACCCACTAGCTTTCTCATCCTTGGGGGCTTTTTTTCCCATTTCTCTTCCCCCATCCTACTGAGGAGGGAAATAATTGAGCAGCTGGGTGAGCATTTACCAATTGGCCAGGGTTACCACGATAAGAAAATGTGTTACCTTGATATGAAAATTTTTAACAACCTTGGTGAGAATTCATAAAAAGCAGTGTGACTGGTTTTCAGCTCTTTGAGAAACATGAACAGTACGCTTATTTCCAGTCATTCCTGATCTCCTGGCATACGCTCATCTTTTGGGTGTAGCTGAAATAGATATATGGTGGGAGTTTATGGGGTTTTTTTGCCATGTCTGCTCTGTCAATTGTCTACTTGTTTTTTCCTATTCAGTCAGCCTATTGCCAACCCCTACAAGCTCCAGAGGATTTTTGCTTAGAACATTCTAACTCAATAAAATGTAGTAATACTTGACAGTGTTTTGCTGTGGTTTGACAATGGAAAGATTTGTTCCATTTAACCACATGAAGATTTCATGGAAATTATCTTCCTTGAAGTACACGATCAACAGAAACAGATGGATACTAATATGAAAGGCACAGTGGTGTAATCAAACTTTTACAAAACTTTTAACAATCTTCTCAAGTGTAATGTCTGAGCTCAACTGATTCTTAGGACCTCCAAGACGAAAATATATTTTAATTGCTCAAGAAGCTAAAATGTAATGATACTCTTTTTTTGGGAGAAAGTGGGTGCTTTCTGCTGTTACGTTGAGACTTCTTTCAGAATAACATTTGTTATTCTAAAAATCTGCAATATTAGTCTCAATCTTTCAGACTCCTTTGCATTGTATTGTTAACAGTTAATCGCCAAATTCAAACATTATACATAATTCATCTGTTCATTTGACTTAAACTTGTGCAAAGACTTTTTTTTCCTGCTGTTAAGTTTTAAAATAAAAAAATTTCAACATATCAAACCAGAGAAACTGCATAAAAATTAAAGTGTTATTACAGACAACAATAACCATGAAAGAAGGAGTGGAGTTTTCATAATATTTTGATACTTAGTCTTCTACTTCTTTTTTTGCTTATCTGGGTACCTTACATCAATAGTTCAAGTCCTCCAAAGTAGTATTTGCTTCAAAAGGGGGCAACAAAACATCATTAGTCTAAAATCCAATTTTAGATAAAGGTATTATCAGTTCTACAGGTTAAAACCTGTATAACATGCAATGGCATACTCTTTTCTCAGTTCCCTTCACAGGGGTATTTACTCTGTGAGTTAGCAACAAGAGTACGGGAATCAGAAATTTTACTTTTATAACTTTTTCAGTTTGAGGTCACTGCAAGTGAACCTTTCAATTTTCCTAAGTCATAAACATGGAAAACTTGTATTAGCGATGTCAATATCCAACAAAAAAGAAAGCATCATAAATGACATATAGTCACTGAATCTCTCATGAAGGTATCCTGTATAATTTAATTATGTTTTTTATAATGGACCAGGGAGAGCAATCTGTGCTGCAAATATAAAAGTTTGTCTTAGGGGACAAGATGACATTACGGTGATATTTTTTGTATGCCATAATTTGCTATTTTAAAATCAACTAAAATGAAAAACTGTAAGAACACCAGCTCTGGCTATCAAACCTGAAGATATATAACAAAATAAAAATAAAGCAAAAATCTCAATTTCACACAGGAATAAGCTCCTTATATTTTATCAAAAAGACATTTAGTAGTCCATCAAACTTTCATATTTTAAGTTTAAATAAAAACCTATGGCATTTTCCACTTTACAGAAATGGAAATTAAAAAAGGGTTAGAAACCTCAAACAATGGCATTTGCCCATTAAATCTTATCACTTCATTCATTTTCTCAGAATAGTTTTTCTACTCTGGCAACTACTTATTTTGAATAAAATGAAATAATTTTTAAGTGTTAGAACATGATCTATATCAAATTCTAGGACTGACCTGGCTCAAAATATAGTTTTACTGGGATGCACTTGCACTTTTAATCTAGTGCCATATTAGGTCCTAAATACAGATCTAACATGGCATGTAAAGGTTTGATTGCAACTATACATAAGTAAATCTAAACCATTTTTTTTTTCATAATTGATAGTCACTCATGTTGTTGTAACTCTTGTCAGTCAACTATTTCCACAAAATTGTTACTTTTAATAATACATCTTGTCACAGAGTGCTGAATTCAGTTTGAGTGTCCCACTCAGAGGGAGGTGCTGGTGCAGCCTGTCCAGAAGAGGCCAAGGGCCTCACTTGGGAGTGCTGTCAATAGGGTCACAAGATAATTGACTTTGATCCTCAATGATTTTCCATCCTTACCATAACCCAAACTTGAAACTACTGACCTTTGATCCCAAAGCCCAGTAACAATTGTACCATTCCACTAAGGCTACAATTCACAATGTTACTGCTCCACTTGGGCTGTGGTTCAGGTAAATGGTTTATTAAGGCTAGCAAGGATAATTGCTTATCCTCTGTTTCCCGTCTTGTTCAGGCAGATGATATTTCTGGTTGTTGGGTGTTACCACCTCTACTGTCCAAGAGCTCCTGGTATGATCAGGGAGTGTCTCAGAGCTTGGCTGGTACAGTCAAGGGATACTTCACTACTCGACTGGTTCAGTCGAGGCTTATCAGGAGCTTCTGGGATCACAGAGCATGCTTTAGGATGTGAGCTGGGGGCTGGACCACCACTGTGATATGAACTTATAAGTTATGGGTGTCATATCTTCACTACTGTAGTTATAGAAACAAAAACTTTCAGCAAAAGTGAATGGGATCATCATCATCATCATGGCTAAGCTTTGCGAACGAAGATTTGGGAAGGGCTCTACCCACGTTTGTTGCAAGCACATTGGTGGCTAAAAAGGCCAATACGAGATAGGCAAGACCAGTTGCAAAAGGCACAGCAGAAAGACTCCTTAGATGGTATATCCTGCAAGGCACGATTCTTTCTGCATTGTCTTTTCTCCTCAAGGGTGATCCTGCGTGCTTTCTCAAAAGCATCAGCAGCGTTGTAGATGGTGTGTCTCCAGGCCTCCCGATTGGAGGCCAGAGTAGACCAGTTATGGTGGTCGATATGGCCAAGGCTGAGATGTTGTTTCAGGGAGTCCTTGTATCTTTTCTTCGGGGCTCCTCTCTTGCAGCAGCCGGAGGCAAGTTCACCATAAAGCAGGATCTTAGGGAGGCGGTGGTCCTTCATCCTGGAGACGTGCCCTGCCCAACGCAGCTGTGTTCTCAGTAACATGGCCTCAATGCTTGTGACTGCTGCTTGTTCCAGAACAGATGTATTGGTCACATAATCTGTCCAGTGGATGTTAAGGATCGTACGGAGGCAGCGTTGATGGAAGCGTTCTAGGAGACGCAGGTGGTGGCGGTAGATGACCCATGATTCAGATCCGTATAAGAGAGTAGACAGCACTATGGCTCTGTAAACACTGATCTTTGTGCTTTTCTTCAGGTGTTTATTTTGCCAGACTCTTTTATGCAGCTTTCCAAAAGCACTGTGTGCCTTTGCTAACCTGTTGCCTATCTCCCCATCAATCTTACCATCCAAGGAGATGAGGCTGCCTAGGTAATTAAACTGCTGCACTGATTTGAGTTCTGTTTGGCCAATGGTGATGTGGGGATGATGGGGGACTTCCTGAGGTGCAGGTTGATGGAGAATTTCTGTCTTCTTTAAACTGACTTCCAGCCCAAAGAGCTCAGCAGCGTCTGCAAAGCAGGATGTTAAACGCTGCAGGGCTGCTTCTGAGTGGGCAATGAGGGCGGCGTCATCAGCATAAAGCAGCTCCCTGACATGGGATAGTTGGCACTAAATATGCCAGGCCATATAGGAGAATGAATTTGAAGACTGTGGGACACTAAGTAGGGAGATTTGAGTTCAAATGCTACCTGTCATAGCATTTGTAATTTAGAATTAAACAGTTTCAATATGCAAAATTGAAAGAAAGGCACTCAAAATGCAGAGGAAAGAATATTATAGGCAGAAGAATATGTTGTTACATAAAATATCAGGATTCAGAACTCTGCTCCAGGACAAAAGACAGTGTGATTCATTCTGAGTCACCACCTTTGCAAGAGTCTGTGGAGCCCACCAGGATTTGGTCATATAATATTGAATCTAAGTGATAAATTCAGTAGATCCAAAGAATCTTGCTTTTTTTAAGCTCATCATAAGCAGACATTTGGGTATCTGTTATTCTTTCCAATATCAAACTTAATACTTTCCCCGAAATCAAGCAAACAAACAAAATCCCTCAGGACACCAGATAGCTCTTCCATGTAAATTCAGCTAGACAGGTTGAAATCTTCCTCCAGCCATTGCAGCCTTGACCAGTGCATCCAACTGGCAGCAGGTCACAAGTGGTGTTCCTCAGGGCTCAGTGTTGGGGCAAATCCTGTCTAACATCTTTATCGATGATCTGGGTGAAGGGATTGAGTACATCCTCATTAGATTCACAAAGAATCAATAAGTAGTTTCCAGAATGGCTGGAAAGTGGCTCAGTGGAAAAGGACCTGGGGATGCTGGTCAACAGCCAGCTAGACATGAGCCAACAGTGTGCCCAGGTGGCCAAGAAGACCAATGGCAACCAGGCCTGTATCAGAAATAGTATGGCCAACAGGACTGGGGAAGTGATTGTCTCTCTGTACTAGTTGCTGGTGAGGCCACACCAAGTACTGTGTCCAGTTCTGGGCCCAATGATCTTGGAGGTCTTATCCAACCTTAAGGGATGCTATGATTCTCTGAACAGCACTTTACAGATTTACTAAACCAGGCAGAAACTCTTCCTAGAGCTCAGACTGAAAAGAAATTAAATTCTATGTCAATATTGGTTTTGAACTCTCAGAGGAATGTCCTTTATAAATCTCTAACATATCTTCAAATGAAAAAAAAAATAGAAAATGAAAGAAAATGCATGTGTATGTATTTCAGTAATGCTACTCACAGAATGTAACAGCTGAATGCTGGGTTTCTGGAGAATTTTGTTTCATGTACTTGAGATATGTTACCAGACTGGGAATATTTGGAATAAAAAAATCCTACAATCCATTCAGTAGAAATATGTAAAAGACTTTGACAAAGCAGCACAATGTTTGCTTGAAGCCAGAAGCTGCTATCTGAAATGAAAAACGGTCTCTCAATTAGTGGAATAGGATCAGATGTGTGAATCACAGCTCTGCAGAAGATAGATTTACTGACTAGATCAACAGGGTAGTAAACTATGACTACTAGCAGATGACTCATAAAGAAAATATTTCAGACAATTCATTCTCTTACAAGCAGGAATGCCAAATAGCAGCCATTAAACATATTTTTTTTCATCAACTGGACATATAGCTAGTATACAATGATCTTGTTTTAGAAAAATGTGTCCTTTAGATGTAAAGCTCCGAAACTATTTTTCTCACAAATACTGTCCACACCAAAAAAAGCCTGAAGGAGTAATGTATTTTTTAACTAGAAAAAGGAAAAAAAAATGTTCTTGGGTATAAACAACTATTTTATCTTTTTATCAATATTCAGGTCTGATACTTCATGTACTTCTTGTCATCAGGCAGTACTAATAGATTTAAATGGTACCACAGAAACGGGCACCAAAGCATGAAATTACCTAAATAATCAGATACTGGGTACCTACTAGCATTTTGTGTTCTTCAAAGACTATAGGCAGCTTGGTAAAATTCTGAAAAATTAGATATGCATCTCTAAATGCCTAAATACCTTTGAAAATCTTATCCACCTGTAATCTTGAGATCTTTTAAAACAGGTGTTAATGGTCCTATAACTTGCTCAAATCACTTCCATGAAAAATAGTTCAGTTTTCAAGGAAAAAAAAAACAAAAACAAAAAAACACCGCAAAACCCCCGAACAAAACAGAAACAAAAAAAAAAAATTAATCCCAAACCCGAACCAAACAAACAAAATCAAAAAAAAAACTTATTAGGTCAGCGGTCCTTTCTGTACATTGTGCTGAGCTAGGAATAGATTTAGCCCTCAGCACCCTGGAGACTGTGCTTTTCCTGTCTACAGAACAGACACATGGACTCAGGCTTTGAGACAGCAGCTCTTGTTAATGTCTCTCAAAGCTACAGCTGCCAGTTGTAAGCTGTTAGTTGCAAGAAAACTAGAAAAACTGACCCAGAATATTTATTATTGGCTCATTCAATTGTCTCCTCTGAAATGGTTCTCTGGGTTATGGCTGTCATTCCACAAAAGCACAGCTTTGCTAATTCCATTTTGCTTCACTGGGATTCAGAAAAAAGACAGCAGTCCTCTGAAACAGCAGGCTGGAATGATGTAAGGGGAGAAGTTGCATGATGCAGAAGGAGAAGCTGGGAGAAGTCTAGAGGAGGCAAGAAGGGAATCCGATTGCTGTCTTCGATTGCCTAGTGGGTATTTATAGGGAAAACAGAGCAAGATGCTTTTTGGAGGTACACAAGCAGAAGTTCAGGAGGCAATGGATACAAGTTGTAGTAAGGTGAATTGGGATTCCAAATGAGAAAAGAGTGCTCAAAGTGAGATTGATCAGACCCTGCAACAGATTTCCATACAGGTTGTGGGATCTCTATCCTTAGAAACTTTAAAAACTTGACCTGATAATGCTCCAAGCAACGTGGTTTGCCTGCTAAGAGAGTAACAGGTTGACCCAGATAACATTCAAAGAAACCTAAATTATTGTATGATTATTTTATTATATGCACTGATAATATACATTAAAGTCCTCAATGTTAAAATAGAACTGCAGTTTTTAAGTCTATCTAAGTGATTCTTTGTTTATTCTACACTTCCACAGCCCTACAACAGTTCTGGTTAAGGAAGAAAATTTTAAACTAAATAATGGTTTTTGAAATTACTAACTTTTAAGCATACATGGAACTAGATGATCTTTAACATTCCTTCCAACCCAAACCATTCTATGATTCTATGAAAATCAATTTTTTTTTTTTGTTCTCTTGAGAAAAAGGGAAATTACATTTATTTCCCCTTGTGTAAAGGAACTTCTAAAAAGATATATTTTTCTGTGGTTTTTGCAATTTAATATTGTAGCATAGCTAACAAAGTCCCAGTTTTAAATTCTTTGAAAATAGTAAATATTATTAAAAATTATAGTTATTTAAAAATAAATAAAAAGAATAAATAAAAACTAATAAATGTTATTAAAAATATCAGAGATAGTTTAGTTGATAGCCTAATGAAAGCAGATTCCTAATAGCAGCTTTTTGACGGTCTGAGTGGAAGAAAAGGAAAAGCTGAACCCACCACGTCTAGTGTATCACAGTACAAGAAGCCTTTTGGATAGAGAAAAAGCGTGGTCAGAGGACAGGTTTTCACTGGCATATCAAAAACACTACAGGCATACAAGCCTGGTTTCTGCAGGATTTGTCCTGGTCCAGTTCTAATTAATAAATTTATTAATATCTGGCTGATGCAGAGTGTTATTATTAAATCTGGATACCATACCAAGGTTGGGAGGACTGCCAGGAATATGTACACAGAGTTTAACATGGTCTTGGAAATCAGCGTGAAAAAGGTGTAATTCAGTACAGGGAATATATTGCTCTGCAGTCAAACGTGTTGCACTAAACAAAAAAAAAAAACAGGTCTAAAAATTGAACTATACTGATGTCAGTCCTTTAGAAAAAGACCTACAGGTTGCATGGATCACAAGAACAACATGAGTCATCAGTGTCATGCTGCTGTGAAAAGTGCAGATATTGTACAGACAAATGATCTTTCTGCTCTAGTCTGCACTGACAAGACCTCAGCTGAGTATTTCTCTGGGTTTTGGCCGTCCTTCAAGAAGCTTCTGAAACTACTGGAGAGACTCCAGAGAGGATTATAAAAAATTGCCTACAGGAAAGATTGAACAAAATGGGAATGTTTAAATTAATGATGAAAAGACCAATGTGTTATGTGACAGCAGTGTTCAGGTACAAGATGTGCTGAACAATGGGTAGTTTCTGTCGATATCAGTGTGGATAGGATAAAAAGCAATGGACTACAAAAATACTTGAAAAACACTACTAAAATATTAGAATAGATTTCCTGGGACACATTGTGGAGCCTCATGTATGAGGGGTTTTCAAGAAAGGTTTAGTAACCATATGTTCTACCTGATGGGGCAAAGTGAGATAGTTGAAAATTTGAGTTTGGCCTGTTTCATCTCAGGAAGGTCCAAATCAGCCAGTGTTGTGCTGTGGGTAGTGGCTTCTGGGGAGAAGGGGAAGGATATTCCAGAGGAAAGGAGACCTCAAAATAACAACAGAAGTGGTTTTTGAATTCACACCCATTCTCATCCCTACCTCTTGTGGTTATTTGTGGGAGAACAATATGTTTACCTCTAATGTGAATAACAGACCTAATTTTTCACTGGTTTTCATCAACTTGCCTATAATGTTTGGCAAGTTGATAAAATATCATGTTATCTCAGATTAGAGAATATCTTAGTGGAAAGAGAACAGCAGAAATCTCTCCCGCCCTCCTCCCCACTTCAATCATGGGTGCAGCAGAGAGTCTAAAATAAGAGATTTAGGTTGGCTCAACGATCAAACCTCAATGCTCAGAATAAAACACTGAACTGGCAAAGGAGCTGATTTGTTCGTTCTTTTGCATAGCCATGGGGAATGTCAGAAAGGTAATGAATAATATTCTGGCCCATACCAGAGGGATGTCATATGTTCCTGAAGAAGAACAATATTGTCTTGGGACAGGACAAAAAAGTTATGTGTAGTACTGCCTGTTATTGCAAATAATCCACTTGATTATCAGCTTTAGAGAATTGCGTTAAAACCCATGAAGAGATACATCTTCAATAAATACAGGACACAGCATGCGCCATGGATACATTTTTTATAAGAGATCACCATTGAATGAAGATTATTGTTTGATTAAATTGACTGCCTGATGGTGAGGCCTCCAACAGATAAACACAGCCAAGAATTTAATCAACAAACTGCATCATATTTGCATCTATTCCACATTCTGTCTACTTAGAGAAGGAACAGATGCACACTCAGTAGGAGTCAGAAGGCAAGGAATCAATAGGGAAATACTCTATTAAGAAGTTTCTGAATTTATAATCCAACCTTGACCTAAATATGTTTAGATTCTCAGTCTGATAGTTCTCTCAAACTGATGGTCTACAAAATCCGTATTCTCTCTATTTAATGATGTCCCTCTGCTGGCATTATTAGTCTAAATGAAATGCTGAAATAAATTTTTTTAAGCCCTTCTGACATATGCTAGTGCAGATGTTACCCTAAACAGCTACCTCTGCCTGTGGTTTATCTTAGTATTTAGCCTACAGCTGCTTTATAAGGATTTGTTCCCCAAAGTAAATAAATAAACAAACAGGTCTGTTTCAATCCATCTAGGGCACAGAATTATAAGTGCCAGACTCAATTTTGAGGGAGTCAGCAGACCGCAGGATTTTCGGACATATGTGGGGATCAGCATTATCCTTTATTTTGTCGTTCAAGGTTGTGTATAGGCTCAGCCTGGAGATGGTTCGTCCCATGTTCACGGAAGCAACTTTGCAAGAGACAGCTGAAACAATCAAAAATGTGTCGAAATGCCTCCAGCAGCCTCCACAATCTTATCACAGCCTGCTTTCTTGGAAGCTGAACACAAATACATAGTACAGCAAACATCTCCTCCTCTCTGTACTGGTGTAGACGGGCTCCATCCTTGGTCTTCCTCTTCCCCTTCCCTTTTATACAGCCCAAACTGTCTAGTCTTAGTTCGGCACTTTATTCCTGAGTAGTTGCAAAAAAAAAGTAATGGGGCTGAACAAAGGTTGGTAGTTACAGTATGGTCCTCCCACTCAGTTCTTTCCAGTAAAAGGAGTGTCAACAAAGAAAAAAACATCACTTTATGTATTGCTTTCCTCTTTAACAATTTTTTTAGCATTTTTATTGCATAAAAGCAAGAGTTACTCAAGAGGAAGATCTTTACAGACAACTACAAGGAAAAGGAAATTATTTCTTACTTAAAATTCAGACAGAATAAGAAAGAACTATCTCTTTTACTCATGGAAAAGAAGCATCTGCACAGTGTATTTAATTAGATTAGTATTTTCAAAGCATAGGAATTTATGTAGGAAAAGACATATAAAATACTCACCTGTAAATACAGCACTCTGTAAATATGCATGTGTGTATTTATATTTGTAAAAGTATATATATATATGTCTATATATGGAAATGGAAATGAATATATTTTAATTCAGAAAATACTTCTATTTATATGTACAGATGTTTTCATTTTGAGACTTAAAGTATAAAAACTGTATTTGGAATAATCAAACATAACCGCAGTCTTCATAAATTAAAGTGTAATGAATAATGAAGCCATAGCAGCCTAAGGATATTTTATGTCACAGGGTTTTGACCCTAACAAACACCTTGCTGAATATCTTGCATTACTCACAGAAAATTTTTTTCTGGGGGTGTAGAATTTATGCTCTCACCAGCTGATCACATAGTTTCTTGATTTTCCAGTGAGAGGACAGGGAAAATTTAAACCTTTGCAGTCTGACAATTGTTTAAAGAGGGTCTAGGCTGTTGATTTATTGTATTGGAATTTAATTTAAGGGAGTGCCTTCTGTAAGGAAGGTTCACCTTTCTTAAGAAAGGTTCAGCTACTATAGGAGCATGTTAGTCACGTGGAATTTGTATATGTTATAAGTAGGATCCCACAGTAGTTAATAGGCACACACCCAGGCATTTTCATAGACGGGGTCAATGGGAGCCAACCCATCTGAAAATACGTAAGAAGAGCCATCCTCAAGAAGATGACTCTGTCCTTGCCTGGCTTCTAGCAGGACAAACTGATAATGAATGTGTATATTATAAACTGAAGGGGGGTTAGATATTTAAAGCTGTCTGAGATGAATTCCTCCTTCAGTTGCCTATACTACCCTATATCCTCAATGCTCACGTGGCTGTCGGGAACAAAGGCAAAACGACAGAGGAGCTCTCATGTCTATCGTTTCCTGCCCTCCAGCCTGAAACAACGAAAAACAATGACAATCAAACCCCCTGAACGCTAGGTCATCTGAGTCGGGATGTGACACCACTGCACTGACCTCAGTTCCACACAGGTTCCTGAGGTGCCATTTGTATTGCTCCACTGCACTGGAGGTTGGTCCCCTGGGCCACTGTTGCTTTCCAACCACCCCACTGCTCTCCTTTCACATCGGTTCACCTGGGTGTGGCTGGGTTCCCTTCTCCTCAGCTCAACAGCGCTGGCTGTACTGGAGTCACCCCCACTGATCCTTTCCCGGCAGCAGTCTCTGTGTCGGCACTGTCGGTTCAGCACTGCTGTCAATTTGTGTTTTCACTGCTTTCCTTTCCAGAACCATATCCCGTACTCACACTCCAGAGACCAGTAGACCGGCAAAGGGGTTGATCCCAACAGTCCCTTCACTAGAGAGAGAGAACAAGGCAAAATGGTGCCCACTTCCAGGGGGCGCACTCATTTTCCTCTCGAAACCATGTTCCCCAGCAATGACAGGGCTGGTATAGAATAACAATTCTGCCCCCTCTCTGCAACCAGGACACCCTGTTTTGTACTTTTTCCTTTATATCCAGCATAAAAAAAATGGGCAACTTTGCTACAAGTGAAAATTTTTTCTTATAATGGTGGTTTTATAATATTTTATACACATGTGTAGGATTTTCTTCTCCTAATACATATTTTCCAGTTTAATTGGATTAATTATTGAACTTTCATATTACGTAATCTGTAAAATAGGTCTTGGCCTTAGCTAGAAACAATGTAATATGTACACATAACTTAGGCAAATTAACTCCTTGTATTTTGTCTGCTTAATAAAATCAGAAGTAGAAGTTCTTCATGTTTTTGATGACCACTTCATCAGGCATGTAAAGATTTAGCAATGCTCCATGAGGCATGTAAGGATTTAGAAATGCTGATTTTCTTAACTTCCCTAAAGACTGTATTCCAGTCGCTTTTGCAAATCTGGTGAAATACATATAAAGGATTTTACTGTTGGTGGATGTCATGGTTTAGCCCATCCCCCTCAGTATTAGGGTAGAAAATGGTTGATTCCAGGTGAAATTCCAGTGAAGTAGCCAATAGAGGACCTCTGTGACGTCTCCACGAATTACATATTTAACACAAACCGGAAAAGAAGGGTTGTTGTTGTGTGTGGTGCAGAAAGAAATTCAGAGCCATGATGTGAGGGAGGCAGCAGGGCCTCCCCTGAGTGGGGGGCCAGACCCCCTCCTTCCCTGGCCTTGGGCCGGGGGCAGGCATGGCACTGAAGCCTCTGGCCGAGGCATGTAGCAGAGTGAAGAAGAAACTCCAGAGAAAAGCTGCTCGGCTGAGACAGAAGAAATTCCAGCCCTGAGAGGAGCGGCGGCGAACAAGAGATAACGATGTAGCTTCCAAGGTCAGTGAAAAGGAGGGAGTGCAGAGGCGAGGAGGAGCCCCCCCTCTCCAGCAGGGGAAAAGACTTTAAAACTAACACCCCTGCCACCTGTGGAAATGATTTGGAGTGAAGAGACTTTCATGTGGGTTCTTTCCCCAGACGCCTGGATAGCCCAGGGAGGGCAGAGATGGCTTGAGGCCAAGACTGGGTCACCTAAAAACTGTATGTAGCAAGCTGCAGAAGAATTGTAGCCACAGAATGGTAAAGAAGTTGAGTGAATTCTCCTTAGAGGGGCTGAGCCCCTGATGACTTTGGGACTGTATGAGGGGCCTGGTGCGAATGGGGACTGGGTGTAATGGCAAGTGGGGAGCGGTGGCCACTTGGAGTGCCAGCCACGGCCGAGAGCCAAGATTGGGCATCTGGCCAAAAGCAGAGTCAGGAGAATTCTAGAGGGCAAAAGAGAAGAAGCTACAATCAGCAGAGCACAGTATCAGAAAGTGTTCTTGGGTGTGGACTGAGCCAAAGAAACCCAGTACCCCTGCGATCCCGGCGAGGGGTGGTGAGTCCAAGGAAACCCCCCTGAAACTCCGCGTGGAAGAAACTCCATAGAGCCCCAGATCCTGTGGTGACGACATGGTTAAACCCTCAGCAGCTGTGGACAGGTGGCTAGAGAGGTGGGAGGCAAACCTCCTTGCATTCCGATGGAGAAAGAGATTCGAACTGCGATGGTTTAGAACTGTTACCTTAAAGACTTTTTTTTTTCCTCCCTTGCCTTTCTTCCTCTGGACTGTTTTTGAGGTAGAGAAGGAGGGGTGGCATTTGTACATATATAAGTTTGTTATTATAGGAAAACTAGTTAGAGTTGTGTATATAAGTATTTCCCTTAGTTCTGATTGTATAGCAATAAATCATATAGTAATCCCCATTTCAAAGAGATCTGTTTTGTCTGTGCAAACTCTTCCTACTTATTAGCAAAATTTATGAGTTGATAATACTGTGCAGAAAGTACAAGGGCTAAACCCATGACAGTGGAGAAATAAAGGTAGTGTGTTCTTTTTTGGTTATTTATAGGAAAATATATGGCATAAAAAGCTGCCTAAATCCGTTATCAATAATCATAGAAAAATAGAAAGATTTGGGTTGGAAGGGAGCTTAAAGTTCACCTAGTTCCAACCCCCCTATCATGGGCAAGGGTGCCTTCCACTAGTTCAGGTAGCTCAAATATGCAAAAGTATACAAATGAATGTTATATACAAAAAATATACAAATGCATAATGCAAAAGTAAAGTAAAAATAATTCATACATATTAAAACATTTTATCTAACCAAACATATGAAAATCCTATTAATAATGTCATAAACAAGGAATACAACAAATATTATGATCATGACATGTCATTCAATGTTTTCCAAAATGAACTCAGTGGGTACAGTATTCCAGTGTTTAGAAAAAAAATTGGCCACAGAAAAGTTTTCCTCCTTTCACAAAAACATATTCTAAGCTGGTTCAGGGAGCTGAGAATCCAATTTTTTTTTTTTTTCGTTTAAAGTTCTCTTGACAGAAGTGATAGCAGGTTTAGATAAATCTCATTTTAATTTGTTTTCTCTCTTTTTTGTTTTAACCTCTCTTACTCCATTCCAGAGGAGAAATGGTGTAGCTGAACACAACCTCAGTCTATTATTCTGTACTTACACTAAACCTCCTTTCTCTTTAAAAATAATCTCAGGAAAAAATAATTTGAAGTACTCAGGGGTGTATTAACTTGCTGACTCAAGATTTGAATATTACTGGTTTGCTCTCATAAGCTACTTGACCTATTGATGAACCAATGTACATGTTCAGATTAAAGTGAATGTCTGAATCTAATCAATAGTTTGAAATTTTCTGCTACATCAGGTTTGATGATGACTTTTCAGGCTGTATTATATCCTTTTGACAGATTAAATAAGTATATTCATACATCTTGTAGCTTTGACAAACTAATCACTGGAAGGTGAGATATATATCTTATGCACCCAGAAGATCTTTGCCACATTGATTAGTTACCTCCAGGCACTGCAGTAAGAAAGCTTCACATTTAATGCTTGACTACTTCTGTCATAGGTGCCAAAAATATTGTGACAAAATGGTTTAGTGCGTAATTCTCAAACTTGTAATAAATAATTCTGATCACTGGTGCCAAAAAGGAAATGGTTTGAGGATCTTGGTTATTTTTAATAGTATTTTTTAATTTGACTAGTATTAAATTTGATTGATGTATTGTTTGCAGAAGTACGTAACCATAAGAAAGAGTTGGGCCCATCAGTTTCAATATCCAGTCAATGTGAAACAGCTGTTGGTGGGGTATTAGACTGTTCAATAAATGGAGCCTGTCCCTGCTTCAGTAAAGATGTGGAGAAATATATGAGGTTAAAAAAAGACAGCAAACCAAATGTGCAGACAATATATTTGCTAAATGTTGCAAAGTGATTTGCAATTCTCCAAGTAAAAGGTTACACTGCCTGTTCTATCTATCTATTTATTTATTTTATTTGGGGAAAAAAAGATAATTTCACAAATCTAAGCAAATTTAAAATCCTTAATGAATAGACTACAGTAGTAAATAGTTGAATGACAATTAGTTTCCTGTTGTGACTAAAATATTTTTTGACCTTGTCCCTTGGTGATATAGAAAGAGACTTCTCAAGTTGTAACAAGCAGTTTAGGCCTTCCAAGATTTTCACTGCTCACTGAGTCCAAAAGAAGTATTGAGAGACCTTACCAGCCTTCAGCAATGCAATTAAATTTTCAAAATTGCAAGGTTATTGGGACTTGATGGCCTTATAAGAAGAATTCTACTGTTTGCCTTCTACAGATGAGGATTTGTGATAAACTGAAAGGAATTTCATCTCTATCATTCCCTGTTTTAGACAGGATTCAAGAGTCTAAAGTAGTAAGTGCTGTATTAGAAACACAACTTATGGGGTTAAACTCTGGACTTTTCTGTAAATGCTGTAATCTTTCTATATTACACCTCTAACATTTTCAGACTTAGTACAAAGGAACACTTTTACACCAGTGACTGTGCACTGACAGCAACTTTTCAGAAAGAATTTTAGCCGTAAGTAGATCAATTTTTTGCTCCTACCACCATTTCCGGATTAATACAATCTTGGCGGAAATTAAGAGTATGTGTCAACCAAAACTTGCAAAAAGACAGATTTAATTTATGACAATTTCAGGGTTCCTTTTCCTTCAATGTGTTTTTTCGCCGATATCAATGAAAAAGCAAATCCTAGTATTTCAAATAGCTTTACCAGGATTATGAATGTAGACTGGAACCCGGGCAGACTCAAACTCTCCACCAGATATACCTATAGTTCTTGTACTTGCTGCGTTGCTGTGGAAATAAGGATTGGATGCTTTAACGAATGCATTAAATTTTGGTACAGCCAGAGGCACTGTTGGATTGTTGTTTGAGTGAAGCAACACATTGCAATGAAGAACAAAGGTTGTTCAGTGCCCTGACTGCTTGTTGCAAATGCTGTCATCAATGAAGGTTCATTCAGAATGTGTCTAATGTGTCATGGACACCATGTTTTATGTATACACATATAATAATGTTTTATATTATCTCCTAGAAGATTGAAAAGAAAGGCATGCCCTAGGAAATGCTTCAAGGTCAATCTTGACAGAATACAGTTTACTAGCTAATAATAGGTAAAATAGGTAGGTGTTTCTTGCAAAGAAACTGTATACTTTGCACAGGAAATACCTCTGAATCTCTAAGGTGGAGGATGCAGGTGCAACATTAGAACAGATCATACAACACCATCTGCAGAAAGCTATGCCCTCCTAGCCTTCCAAATATATGGCTTACAGACAAGATTAAAAAAAAAAACTGGTACCACAAATTATGACCTAGCAATTTGCTAGACATGACAAGAGCAACCACAGTAATATATTTATAACAAACATAGAGAGGAAACAATAAGAGGAAACCAATCCTTGATATATACAGGTAAGAAAAGACATATTTACATCCTTGTTTTCCTCTCTGTGTAATAGAGGCTTCCACTCCAGGTTCAAACAGGATAATTATAATCTAAGTTATTAACTAGTTGGTTTCTTTCAGTATTTTTTCATGTGTTTTTGATTTTTTGTTTACACTAAAAACTAGATCCTAAACCTTTGACATTGTATCTTTCCAATTGATAACAACATTTCATTTGAGAATTGTTAAAAGTTGTCTGTCACTTTACTGTGTGTGGCTGCATCCTGAACCAGGACACTTCATTCTGATAAAGATAAAATGTTGATGTCAAAAAAGCTAAGACGTGTTTAAAACTTTATTCCAAAAGAAATGTTATATATTTGTAACAACAAAGACTCATACTATCTGTTAGGATTAATCAATAATGCAGATCAGACCCACAACTCATGACACCATGGCAAGACAATTTGCCTTGTTCACAGAATAAATCTCTGACTAGAAAAAAAGTACAAACTCTTTGGAACATAACATTTTGACAAACCAACTCTCCAAGGAGAAGCCTTTGATTTTCCTCTTCTGTACTTCTAGGAGACTATGATATCCAAAGTTACCACCATAAAGAAATTTGCTTGTAGCAAATAAGGCTTCTAGAGTGGGCAAACCTATTCTTGAAGCCTTGAAATTGTCCAGAAACTCAGATCCCATTATAAAAATGGGAAGTGAAAAGAAAACCTGCCAGATTGCATCAAGAATGTACTGCTGGGAGGTTAATTCTTAGCTAGTGAGCTTAGTGAAAAATACTGTTATATGTATAGTTTTTCAGCTTTATTGAATATAAAGGTTCTTAACTTCATGCTATTTGTTGAGCAACAGGTTTGGTTTCAATTATGTGGTAATTCGCTTTACAAGCTCTTCCTAGGTGGTCTTGGAAGACCAGTTGTTTTATTAAATAGCAACACTCAGAAAAGACCAGGCTTGAAAATAATTTTAAAATAGCAATTAGAAAAGACAGTCTGTGATTTTACAAGTTACAAGCACTTTTTGTTGAGAAAATTACTGCCCTTTGCAGGTGATTTGGTTGAACTTGTCCATGAATGTAATGATGCATCGTCACTATATATTGCCAGCATGTGGGAATTCATTCCTGCTTTTCACTTTTCCCAGTTTCTGAGTTGAAAAAGAACCATGTAGCATTGTACTGAAAATGATCTAATTAATTCAGCTGGAATTGAGATTTAGTAGTGGGAACCCAGTGCAAGCTCCATACTCTGTTTGGCTCAGAGCACAGTAAGAAGGATCCTCGATATACCACCAACTTTGAATGTAAATGTATTCCACTGAAGTAAGATGAAGATTCATAAAGGACTGGTAATTTGAGGTGTCTGTTGGACTATGATTGAGATCTGTAATCAGTTTACCCATCATTCACTTCTGAGAGCACAGCACGTCTCCTGGTTGAGAGATGGTTATCAGCTGGTAGACACACAGCGCAGCTGCTGCTCTGCAGGGTTGACTCTGCCATACTTGGGTTTCACTGTGTAAGGATAGAATTGGTTCATTGTTAGTCTGGGCTGACGTGCAACGAAGTGTCTCTACCGTGGACAATCTCGAGGGTGGGGCTTATGGCAAACCGGGAAACAAAGTGATTCCTCAATAATGACGTGACAAAATAATTTCTCGGTCATTTAGAATTCTTGGCATCAGCTACTGTCACCTGGAAAGCCAACAAAGTCCCACTCTGAATCATGCCAAAGGCAAAATTTCATGGACCACCTGAATCCTTAACTGCAATTATGATTAATGTCAATATGGTTTGGAGGACTGCTTTTCTTCCATTTTCTTTTGAAAAGAACATACTAATTGTAATGTTCATAATTCTTTCTATACAAGGCAAAATATCTAGGGCATCAAAATAACCTACATCTATTTTCTGTAGTAGAATTGAAGAAAAGAAGAATATCTTCCATTCTAACACCTTCTAGACCTCTGTTTTACTTCCCACAATGCATTTGGAGAAGGCAGTTGGTCTTTCTCTGCATCATTTTCCTTCCTGGAAAGTGAAGATAAGAAGTTTTTCTTTTTTTCTTACACTCCAATGTACTCACATTTTAAAATATTAACTTAACATAGCATTAATAAATCTTCCACTCAATAGTTAGATATACAGCAACAGTTTGTTTTACAGAAAAAAACCCTCCTTCTTCAAAGTTATTATAATAAGTGATTTCAACTTTTGTAGCTATTTTAGCAGCAAAATTATGCATAAAGCAAAACTTGATTTTACTACACATTCTTGCACTGTCTAGATGTTTTACTTAATTTTCTTAGTCTTTTATAAAGATGATATTATTTATAGTCATAGATAAATGAGTCTGTAAACGTATATATAAGGGTGGTCCTGAGCAGGAAGCCAAAGCAACATTTCATTGGTGTTCCCAGAAGAATTGGAAAGAACGTTCAGTTGTTTTTTCCTTATGATATATGTTTGTACTATTGCCTTTACTATATCAATCACATATTTCATAACTTTAACAAATAATCTGCCTCATTCAGGATGCTTTCTTAATTTCAATGTTTATCTTTAAAATATTTCATATATTTATTTAACCTTCCTCTGAAAGAACTGCAAACTGTCTGCCGTTAGAGATATCCTTGCTCTTCTGAGGTGCTAACATTAGAGCCTGGATTTTTTCTCCTTTTTTTCCCAACAGTATAGTCCACATCTTCCTATCATCTAGAATTTTCACCTAAATCCCCTGTTAAGGTCGGAACACCTCTGTTCTTGCCCTTCCTCTTTATCTGGCATACTACAATGATTTTTTTAGTTTGTGGATGTTACCTGTAGTCAGCAGGAGGTGGGGCAGCAGCAGCACGTAGACTGGAGGCTCTGAGGACATTTACAGCTTAAATTCTTCAGGCAATGATGATAGAAAAAGGAACTCAGTGGTTGAGGCATTTCTTCCAATATTGTGGGTTTACATGGTGTAATATTGTTAACATTAGGGACTCAGAAATCACTTCTAGCACTGTCAGCTTTTTCATGTATCTCTTACTTTTTCTGTCCCCATAATAAGGATGTCAATGATAAAAGAATTAAAAAAAAAATAATAAAAAAAAGAAAGTCCAGCAACAAATACTGATTCAAAAAAATCAGATCAATAACTCTTCAACAGTCTGTGGTCTGAAAATGACAGCACCATGTCTCATCCATCATGCTATCTTTGTGGCTGGAAAGATGACCGTGGACAACGTTTTTTAGTTCTGTTTTTAATATGCACTGGACTAAAAGGGACATAGTTCCATTAAAGTTTCATTATTGATAGTGCAAAACAAAATAAATTATTTAAAGTCATAATTTAAATTATAATGGAAAATGTAATGTGACTAATCAATCAGTGATGTAGGTTCACCACTTATTAAAGCACTCTTTTCCACTGTCTTTCGCATCGCCATCCTCCAATGTGCTTCATTTTCAGTTGTTAAAACTAGCATGACACCTAGTTCTATGCAAAGATGAGATTGTAAAAAACCCAAGAGTGTCAGGGCACCACAGGGAATGGCTGTCCTGAGGAAGGCAGCTGGCAGTTGAGAGGAGCCATAGGACATAGGTCCAGCAGGACCATGCCCTGTCCATGCAAGCCATGCCAGGCAGCAAGAGGCCAAAGAGCAGGGCTGGGATGGGGACAGTGACATGGGCCAGCTTAAAGCCCTGAAAATCTTTGGCAAAGCTGCAGCAGTGGGGTGGACCAAGGTCTGGCCAGGATACAGCCCATAGGTTGTGGTGAGGATGAAGACTGGTGAAATGAGTGACCAGGGACCAAAACACCTACAACATTGTCCAGCTGGGAGCCACAGGCCGGTAACTTTCCAGTGTGAGGGTGTGACCAAAACCCTGGAACTGAGTTATTATGATGTATTTTACCATAGAACTACATTAAAGTCCTGACTGCAATACTGAGAATTGAACTCCTGGCCTCAATTGTGTTATAGACAGAAAAAAAGCACACGAACAGAAAGACCTACAGTCACACTGAAGAGCACAGCAGCTTAACCAGCATGACCCAGCAATACAAAGGAAAAATGCAAAGGTAAAATCTACCCCGTACCCTTGCAGAAAATCAAGATGCTTTCCAGATCAGGTTTGTTGAATTTTTAAGTGAATAGGCCACGCTTTTTCAACTCTCTGAGCTGCAATATTTAATATCAAGTCTGGTTGTTTTGTTATTTTTGCAATGTCTTTTGGGGGAATCATCACATCTCTTTGGATGTGTTAAATGCTTAGGAAAATTTCAGATTTTTTTTGAAGATTTATGAATATCTATTAATTCTCAAAATACATTTCCCTGCAGCAAAAAACTCCAGACAATTTGCTTTTGGAAGATAACTGAAATTATTTTGCTAGAATAGAAAATACCAAGTATATAAAAGTAATATAAACTCTTTTCAAAAGGTTCTAAAGGAAAGCAAATCTGATCTTTAGATAAGAACTTGTTTTAAGATCATCATATCGTAATATTTTCTTTGTTTGTTTGTTTTACACAGTTACAAGTGTCCAATGTTATTAATATCTACACTGTAGTGAGAACAATTTACATGAGGATAAAGATACACAGAAAGAATATAGTTGGTACTACTATAAAAATAATAGGTGATGGTTGCAATAATAATAATGTGTCATAATCTTCAAGTTTATCATATGGAATAAAGGAAGAAAATAAGAGAAGAACACAATAATTTCTTCCATTTACATTTTTTCCTTAGAAAAGTTGCCTTCATAGGGTTTGCAGATGGACCAGCAACTGCTAATTCCTCAGGTTTTTTTCAAAGCAATAATCTATCAATGAACTTTACAAGTTCCTTCCAGCTCAAGATATTGTACAATCCTATGACTAAAAGATGACCCAATAATTTCTGTCTTATCAGAAAGCTGTATGATAAAAGAAGGGCAGAAGAAAGGAACTTATTTTTTCCAGTCTCAGATGATAATTGATGCTTAAACCACAGAATTTACTGTCATATGAAATCTCACTATCAGAAAGTACCTTCACAATAGAGTTGCTGAAAACAAAATAAAATAAAGAAGAAAAAGAATTTTTTAAACCTTGCCCTAGTGAGCTGTGGGAAGAGTAGCAACAACATTATTGAATATGATCAGGGGCATGTATTGCCTATGAGACTGAGGCTGCACAAAATGTAGCCGAAATATAATTTATGCAACAGTAATTTGTTAATTTCCCTCGTTTTTCATAAGAAAATACATAATAACCAAAGTATTTTTCATAAACTGGTAAAAACAAGGAAGGTACTATAGAAATGGATGGAAACTTTGTAAGACCAAACTTTTTCATTGGTACAGCAATACATCAGTAATAACGAAAATGTGGCATGATGAAGTGTACCTCTAAAATTTGGTAATTGTGATCAGAGCCTAGTGAAGAATTCTCTGCTTTTATACCTTTTCTATTTCCACCTGCTCAGCAAAGGCATCAGGAGCGATGACATGTACTGATTTAAAGACAGGACTAAGAAGCTTAGAGGGACTCTATTAGCACTGTCTTCTTTGAACACTCCCCAGGTTCATATTCTAGCACTCCATGGTACAAATCTGTCTTGCATTCAGGCTGATGTAGGGCCTGGGTTGCAGCATTTATAGCAAAGTCATTAGCTTTAATTTGGCTTGCTAAATGACAATGAAACTTGACACTGTGGCTGTGTGAGCAAATACATTCCCAGCAGTCGCAACCAGGAGTATGCAGGCTAAGGCTCATGTTACCCTGACTGAGGAATTATGGTGTGTGTACACTTCCAGTGCTAGTCTAGAAGCAACCTATGGAGCTCTATATCCACAACCAACTTCATCTGCTATGTAATTGCTGAGGCACTGACCTGCTGTAAAATCTGATCTAGTTTAGCTATAAAAATGTGGTAAGCTTCAGTTCCTAATTGAACCAGATGAAATTTGGGTATGTGAAACATAAATGTCTACTACATGTGAACCAACTGTTGAAGCTCAGTTTCCCTCATGTGGGTTTCACTCACTGTATCAACTGCTTTCATATCTGGAACAAGTAATGGGAATAACCAATACTTTAAAACTGACCGTGTGACAATTATGTGTTGAACATGATTTTTACATTTGACTATGTAATGAGCTGAGGGTGACTATACTTAGATGTGTATGATAGATGTTAATGGTATCATGTCAATTTTTGATCATACTGCACAAGGGAAAAGACTTAAATGACACCCTAACTGCCAAGTTAGGCAAAATCAGAATTTGACTGCCTTTCTTTTTGTAAAAACCCAACATATCAGATGACAGAATAACTTTCAGCTATTTCTATAATACAGGTACTTTCTCTAATTCATGTTTTCTTTGCAATTAATAAGGAGAAATTTTTTTGTTTGCTTATAAAACTGCTAACAGGACTCAAAGAGCTTGAAGCCATATCAAATATTTTTTACATCAAAAATACTTTCTACAACTTTGGATGAATTCTGTGACTCTGTAGTTACAGAATATGCCCTGAATAAGGCTGAAGTCAATCTTCAAGACTGATGGCTCAAGAGAAGTAACAGTATTCTTAACTTTCTCACAGACAGGACAGGTGGAGATGAGTTAGGTGTTCTGCACGGCATGTGTTGTGCTACTGCAGGAATGCTCCCTGGATCTGTAATGAGCTGTTCAGAAGCCTTTGACTCAGTGCAGTGAGGAAAGGATCATGTGCCTGAGTGATATGCAGTCCACCTAAAGTCTGACCTTATTTTCGTTAAATGAGGGAAGCTTTTTGTCATTAACTTAAATGAGAGGAGGAGTACCATAACGAACTGGGCATTTGGGTCAGGATTAACCTCACCTAAAATAGTGCAGTGCTGACAAAGATCTAAAATGAGCAATTTTTAAAAAACAAGCAGTTCATCCTCACACAAAACATTTTGTTCATTTGAATTTAAGATAGGCCCTTCATAAAAAATACCTTTACCATAACAAGAAATATGTTCATCAACAAAGGCCCATAATTTGGTGGCTTAACAGTGGCAAAGCATGTAAAAGTTTCTCTGCCTCCTTCTGTCTTTTAACTACTCTTGTCTGTTATATTTACAATATAATTGCATCGCAGCAACTGGGTGTTCAAGTAGAATGAATTTTGTGTTCTGAACAATGAAGTAAACCTTCTTCTATTCCCACCAAAAACATGAATTTTTCAAATTTTTTTAAACTGTTAAACCATGATTTCAGGGCATAAGTCAATACTTAGTACTCAATAAGTATGTCTAATTTTGTCTTTAAATTAATTACAGAAAAAGAAAGGAGAAAATTGTGGGTTTTTTCAGGGTAAGTATCTGACTTTTTTTCTATCATTGTTTGTGTAACTTCTGATACTGGGATTTTTGAGCACAGTAAAAGTTATACAAAGCATATATATTATATTGTAAGCCTTTGCTCATAAAGGATTTAAAACATAGAAGATTTAACTGTGAAACAAAGCTTTTGCAAGAATTGTTTACCTTTTTATATTAGCTATTATCAAGAAAATGTGATTTTTCACTGCTATCAGGATATTAAATTGTCTCAGATTCTATAAAGCAAAGGAGTCTTCTGGGGTTCACTCTATTTTCTGGATGAATGCACAATGCTTGCCCTTTTTTTCTTATTTTTTTTTTCTAAGAGCAAAATGAGAAGTGGAATATGAATCAAAAGGGGGAAAATGGTAAACTTTGCAAATAAACTTTTATTGCTGCAGTACTATGCTCAGTTTTGTTGCAAACCTTATGATCTTTATAGGTTTTGATTTGTTCACAGACAGATTCTCCAGCATTGGCACCCTGACATCTGTGTTTAATGTTTCCAGACGTCTTCTGGAGAAAACACTAAAAATAAATTAAGACAGAAGATGCACATTTTAAAAAAACCACTGTTGAATATGTGCAAATGGGATTTCATAACAGTCATTTTAACAAAAGAAGAAATGTGTTTGTTTGAATTCCACGGAGCATTTTTCCTTCGATCCCTTAAGATACAGCCTATTTCATGGATTTCAGCTGAACAAATTTTATGGTGGTATGGAACTGAGAAATGCTGGCATCAAAACAGTGTTGAATCTTTGAGAATAAAGCTGTCATACTTACCATGGTTTGGCAAGTATGGTACTTTTTTGAAGGAGAAATGTCAGAGTAACAGATAAATAGTTAAAACACAATTTTTCTTGGAAAGTATGATTTTATTTAGCGCTGTTTTTTTTCCTATTTATTGCTAGCTTTATTTCCTTCCTACACTAGATGATGGTCCTGAAGTGTTTAGTTTTCTGTAGTAATGTATGTGGTTGATTAGAACTGAAGACTGACCTGCCGGATGCCATTTCACAGTGGTTTCTCTTCTCCTTTGCAGTCTGATAATACCAACCTGGCAAAGCCTTGCCATGATTGGGCTTACTGTTCCTTATAAAAAGAAAGATTTTTGAGGAGTAAGAAAACCTGTCTCAGATTTGGAATTCTTATTTTGAGAGTAACTTTTATCTTGATGCGTGGATAAGTTTCATAACATTTTTGGAATTGACTTTCTTATTTCTGAGCAAAAGTTTGAGTAAGAGTTTCCGTCTTCATTGGCAGAAGGAAGAGGTGATGGGGGAAAAATAAGTGGTTTTTTATTTTGAAATATTTTTTCTTTTCCTATGAATACCTTGTGAGAAAAAATATCATGCATGATGGTTATTTGTTCATAATAAATAAGGTATTGCATACAGAAAATGTCACAATATATATTAGAAAAATACAAATTATTAGATTAAGACTCCCCCCCTGCCCCATCTCTAAGAAAGAATTTGAGGGTTTTATGCTGAAATCCCAAGGGGACAAATACTGTAATGCCCAAAAAGAAGTAGAAAATATTATTTTATCATTCACCTGAAGAGAAGTCATGGTATGCGAAAATGGAAAAGAGAAAAGAAAATGATAACCTGGTAAAGTTAGAAGAAAACAAGACCACGAAAAGCATCTTCTCTCTTCAATTTTCACTATAGCCTCTTGAGTCTCTCATAAGCTGCTATGCAGACCTGGTTTCCTGTCCTCATGGTAAAGAGCATCAGCAACAACTGACTGCTTTTAAATACCCGTTTTCTAATACTGTTTCAGACTTCTAGGTGGCTTCCTTTTCAAATAACAGTCATTTTCATATGCCACTGCCAAAGTGTAGCTAAAATTCATAGATCTGAAAACAGTTTAACTCTTCAAATTTATAAAGCAGGAGGTGTTGTAAGAAACAATAGATTTTTTTTTTTTTTTAGTCAGACCCCCTCGAAATCATTAACTATTAGAGTCTCTGAATGCCATAATTTTAGAAGTCATAAGTGATTTAAGGTGATCTTAAACAGTAATGGTGGGAAGGTTTACCCCCGCATGGGGTAAGTAGACCTTCCCTGTATGAATAAAAGCTTAGAAAATCAGATGCATTGTTCTAGTACAAATTATTAATATGATCACAACTTAGAAATTAATACATATAAACAGAAGGCAATTCAGTAATATATGGTGTGTAGTCATGACTATGAGAAGATTTTGGCAAATAGAGTAAGTATTAACCAGACTTAATAGCAGCATATAGTGTTATCTGGTGCCAATAGCAGAAGAATGAAGTGTTCATCAGGGAAGATACATCAAATCTACATATTGTTGATACATGTCACTCTTTATTTGTCTTAATCAGCCTAAAACTAAATGCAACTTGCATTGCTTCCAATGGCTTAAGCCTGTTTATAGCATTATTTTAAAAGGTATTTCCTGCTATGTTTCATGTGCTGATGTTGCTGGTCTACTATCTTGTGGCTGTGAACTCATCTATTTCTAGGTTTTTGTGGCTGTAACACTGTAGAGGGTTCTTGCCCAAATAGTATATCAGTTTGATGTTAGTCTAAAACAATTGCACCAGCACGACAGTGTAATGAAACAATTTGAAAATTGCCCAAGACCTTTGGAAACTGAGCTCAAATAAAGTGAGCAATGGCTGTTTCCTTCTTCTACTATGAAAAGATCCCTAAATTTTTGGCAACCATCCTGCCATCATGAAGGAATAATTCCAAGTATCAGTTACCAAAATTGCCTCTAAGCAATTTAAAAGGGAGAGAAAAGGCAACATCTCAACTGGTTTAGTGGAGAATAAATGAGTTAAGAAGCAATTCAAGAGCTTGGATTCTCATTTTGTCTCTGCAGCTGTAGTTTTCATGTGTTCACCTCAGTACTTTGATGTCATCTTAGATTTTAAGTTGTGTATAACAATGTTCTAATCCCAAAGCAAAAAAAAAAAACAAGCAGACAAAAGTCACTGCAGACAGGACATGCAATGTAATGGTATCAAGCAAAGCTCTCTTGAGACTGAAATTCTAAATTCTATTCAATTATTTCAGAGCTAAAGCAGTCCCTTAGAGAAGAGCGTAAGGTTAGTGCCAGGTCTGTGAGGCCACATAGGCATACTCTGAAATGATTTATAAGCTGAAAGGGTATAAATGTGCAGGTACACATTTCTATCCACCCTTCCTTTGGTTTGGACATTGAACTTCATAAAGATTGTCCTAAAAAGAATCAGAAATGCAAACTGAAGAAACAACAGCATTTATATTATTCCCTTTTCTGTCAGAGGAAAAATGGGGTTTTACATCATGATCTGAATGCCAGAAAACCAGAGAACAGCTTCTGAAAGGTAGCTGCCTTCAGAGATCTGGGTTCTCATCCCAAGGAACACCCCTTGCCACTTCATTAGCAAAAAGAGATAGCTGGGCTTTCAAGTGCATAGGAACAGGCATATTCAGTTTTGGCTCCTATTTTTTTTCTGAGGCAGGAAGAAATCAATGTCTTAGCACCCTCCTTTCCAAAATGCAACAGATGGCAGGTAGCATTTGTGGACGAGATGTAGCGACAGTGCTAAAACTGGTCTTGTGATGTAATGCAGCCTCACCTATAGAGAGTGACACTGAGCACACAAGGCACAGCAGGCAGCTAGAGGTCTGTAACCAGCTTCTTCTTCCTCTTCCCGCTTCTTCAAATCCTGCCCTAGTTTCCCATCCAGCACAAGGCTTGTATAACAGGCTGCTGCATTCTCACTTGTCAGCAGGATCTGAAATAGTTTAATACATGGCTTACTGTAGAGTGGTCTCTAGTAATTTGGATTTGAAATGGTAAATCTATAAGTGATGATAGTGAGCTCAGACAATAATGTTGCAGTCAGTAGACATAGAATCGAAATGGTCCTTGCACAGCAATATAGCTACACGCAGAAATTGAAGTTAATGAAACATCATTCTGGGACTGTGAACTCTATCAACAATTTACAGGCAAATGTCTGTAGTAAAAGGACTAAATACAGTCTTTATTACAGTTTCAGGTTTCTTCTCTTCCTCTGCTGCAACCACCAGCCTGCACAGCAGAAAGTATTCCCTTTGGTTTAATTTCTCTCCAAGAGATCAAAATTAACCCAGTGGAGAATAGTCACAACATTTCCCAATGAGGTCTTTAAAACAACATATAACATTATAATGATTGCACTGAAGGCACTAATTGCACCCTAAACCAGCATAAACATCTTGTCCAAGAACAGGTGTTTTTTTACAGAGGTCATATGCAAGTTACAATCAGCCTGGAAGGAACTAAAGACACCTTAAATAGTGCTGGTTTCTAAAACATTTTTTGTAATCTTAAACAAATATAATAGATTAGCTGATGAATCATAGAACCATCTATATGTTAACTTTCTTCATATTGGACGGTCTTCATATGCTCCCATGAGTTAGAAGGTTCTAATCCTGGAGTGGTGACTGATGACTTTCAATCATCCCTAAAGGCAACTCTTCACAAAGACCCTTACTAGACCACAGAAATGGATGTCCAAAGCATATGTTGTAATGTAATATAGTCTCAAAATCTACAATCACCTTAGTGATTAAAGCTCGTCTTAACTGTAACAGAGAAAATGTAAATCTCATTATCTGAAGATAGTGCAGTATTTTCACACTACAACTGGGCATCCAGTTTACTTTGTGTCTTTCAAGAAACCTCTGGAACAGAACACAGCTTTCCATTTCACTGTCCTTACTTTCTTTTTAATCACTTCTTTCTCTTCTTTTCTAACCTCAGTTTACCATCCTAATGTCTTTAACACCTCTCACGGCTTCTATTAAGTTCTCCAAAAGGTTTATATGCTTTCTTGCTGGGCAATTTCTTCCAAGCTCCCGTGGCTCTACTTTTGATGACACTGATACATTTCTCAGTGTATTTCTTGGTCTACATTTCTTCTAGGTCTTTGCTTTTTCACAGCAAATGGAGACTTTTATGAAACTTTGTTATCTCTGCCAGAAATTCACTGCAGAAAGCAATCAGCTGTGCTGCAGAATATGATCCTAGAGTATAAAATCTCCAGTGCCTTTATGAATACTAGTATATATAATTAAGCCCTTTTGTACAATCTTACAATATCTGCTGAAAGTGCAAAGGTCATTAAACATCAAATCTTTTTCCTATTGACATATAATATGATTTTGTTCTGTATACTTAAAATAAGATTTATCCTGCTACTTTTGCCATTAGTTTGGTATTTGGAGTTGTCTTATGTCTATTCCTTTCTTCATGGCTCAGTTTAACTGGTGATAAAAAGGCAGGTAAAATATAGGCTATGCCTAATTAAAAGTCATCTTAGTATTCTCATGACATTATCTTCTAAAAATATGACATGAAAGCAATATATTCGGAATAGAAGAATAAATTGAACGAGACAAAAAGACTGATATGATGGATTTTATTGATCAAACAGTGCAGTACATCACAGTTCTGCTAGAACTGGAAATACTCATATTCACTACTGTTAGATACCATAACCAATGCTAAATTCTTTTTAGAAAGGAAATCAAAGAAAAAAATGTACATGACAAAATCACCAAATGATTTGTTCATTTTGATTCAATGTATGACAGCAGGCCACTTGTGCAGTAATAACGATTTATTTTTGAAATAGCATCAGGATATCATACTGGAATGAGAAACAGAAAGACAGTTCCTGTCTGAAAGAGTTTTCATCCTAGCACAAACAGTGTGAGGATTGTTAAAGGAAATAATGATTAAACACAGTTTAGCAATGAGTGACTACAGGAACTCTATACTCACCATGTACACATCACCAAGAGGTTTTGTCCTGATCATAACATAACTGCATTTTGAAAAGTGATTACAAGAAGCTTAATAGTGTGGTCTTCTAATTCTCTTACGGAGAGTACTTTCTGTGCATAAAGATTGTGCTTGGAGAAAGTATAATAGTGTACATGAGAAAAGTTGACAAATGGACAGTCTAGGTGAACATAGTCGGCAAGGTGGCACTTGATAAGATTTAAATCTGTTGTGCTAAGAAAGCATCTGCTGTGAAATGGCTCTCTCACAATGAGCTCTATTAATAACTTAAATTTGATGGTGGCATGTGGTGTTGCAAAAATATGTTTGAATGTTCACTTAGTTGCATGCCAAACTGCCACAGAAATTAGAGTTGACTAATGTTGCTGGGGGGACTACTTTAGGTTTTTGAGTTGCCTCTAGTTATTCATCAGGTACCCCACTTCAGCCTGTGAGTTCTGTGAAAACAAGGCACTTACAACATGATCACAGCCTTAGCATTAATATCAATGCTTCTGCAGCTTAATAGTTTTTTGTGGTGTTATGTTTAATTTTATTTTGTTTGGGGGTTTTTGTGATTTTTTTTTCTTTGATTGTGTGTTTTTTGATTGGTTTGTTTGTTTGTTTGTTTGTTTGTTTGTTTGTTTTTGTGGGATAGTATATTCATTCCAAGGGTCACAGAAAAATCTGATCATCAGGAATAAATCCAAATGCTTTAAACATTGTTCTACTCAGATTTGGACTGTCAGTTTAATAAGACAAAAGGCAATGGGCAGAAACTGTTGCACAGGAAGTTCCACCCGAATGAGGAAGAACTTTATTGTGCGGGTGACCAAGCACTGGAACAGTGAGAGAGATTGTGGAGTCTCCCTCTCTGAAGATATTCAAGAACCATCTGGATGCAATCCTGTGTCATGAGCTCTATGATGACCCTGCCAAAGCAGGGAGGTTGAACCAGATGACCCACTGTGGTCCCTTCCACCTTTACTCATTCTGTGATTCTGTAATATCACGATGAATTGGGCGAGTACTGAAATACTATCAGAATCATTTTCCTGCCCCATTATCAGATGACTGAGCAGACCAGATCACTACTGGGATGGTGCTGACCCATTAGAGAACAGATCTCAGTACTGACCAGCTCCATGTATCAGATTTTGAAACGCAGCATGACTCAGATTATACGTTTCAGGATTCTTGTCTATCACAATGGAGCACACTACTGAAAGCAGCTTGCAGAGGGCAGAGACCTTAAGACACACTGACATACTTATTAACACATAAATTCTGCTGAGTGATACTGCAACCCCATCCATAGAAGTTCAATGTCCCTGGTTAGGACTACACTTTATCAGACCACTTCTACCAGCCCCTTAAATTATCTCAAATGAAAAACCAGAAGGACAGTCTTACCTGTTTCAGGCAAACCTCATGGTTACTAAAGTAAAAGCCTCATCTTTATGCCAGTTTACAGCAATGGACATATAATAAAACTGTTGTGGAAAATGTTGAATTGGGGTAGATAATACGCAATTCTGCACTCTGTGTCCTGGAGGACTTTCCACAATTGAAGGTGATCACAGCAATCTCATAAGAGAATACTGTGCCCTGTGAACTTTTTATGACTTTTAAAGAAGGTTTACAAATTATTCAAAAATTTGATGGTGTTTTAATGGAATCAGAAAGAACCTGCCCAGTTTTAATTAAGATTTAAATACTGTTTATGGAATAGCATTGTCAAAAGAAAGACTTCAGGGTAGGAATATGTTGCAGCCCACAGCTCAGAGAGGGCCCTTTCTTTGACTTACCTATAAAAGGGGCCTCTTTTAAGCTTAGATTCATTTCAACTGACTTCAGTTAGGAACACAAACCTAACTGAATAGTTCAGGGCTTACTTAAAGCCAGGAAAGAATGGTTTATGACTGCTTGAGTTTCCCAAAATCAGCTTTTGGCAATGAAATTCCCATACTGATCCTTCACAGTTCACTGGGAATAATTACCCCACCTGGAGTTTGCTGGCATTGAGGCACAAGTTCATGAGGGCTGACTTCACACAGGATATCTCAGTTTTTTGACAATTGACCACACTGGTTTTAAAATTTTCTACCACATTCAAACTGTCTTCTGGCATCTTATATGTTTAAGGCTAAAACAAAGAGGTAAAGTAACACTTTCAGTCAAATTTGACATTTTCCCCACCTTCAATACATCAGCTTTTAAAGGTAAATACAACTTCCAGATCTGTGCTAACTTCAATAATTTATTCAGAAAATAAAATATTCCCTTACATGTCTTTTAAACTAATACTTTGGGGTTTTTGTTTAGCTTTTCTGTAATTATTTACAGTAAAGAAGATAAATTGGAGTAAGTAGCAGTCACAGTACCATAGTGCACTATGTGGGAAACCTCTCTGCCACTTCCTTGGATAGTTTGGATGTGGCTGACTGTAATTCGAGACTCTTAGGTAGAGTGAGCACTCATACTGTTTCTGTGAAATCAAAGTAGCTTCCATATTCAGAGCACTGCACTCATATTTCACGGCATTGAGTCATAGGGCAAGACTGGACATTATGTGCAAATATACATAAACAGAGATTCTCTACTCGAGGTGACCAGATCATGATTCTTCATATCCAATATCTCTCTCAACTACAATTCCTCACATGTATTCCAAGAGCCAAGGAGGGGGGCTTACAAAGGCAACAACCTTCAAAGACAATCTCTGTTATGGAATTAGCTTTCCAGTTGCATTGACACAGACACAGTATGTAAATTTTTTTCATGGCTTTACTTGAAACTAACATTGACCAGCATTTAATAATGTTGTCTCCTTTCCTTCACTGGTAACAAATCATTTGGTTTTATGCAAGAAATGGGAATGTGTCTGATGATATGCCCTGGATCTGGACACTGAGAGTATTTCTTTTCCTTTTCTGTCTGGTCTGCAAGGTAGCAGCTTTCTCTCCAGTATAAAAAGGTCCCTCTAAAACCCCAAATAATATATACAAAATTAATATTGTCCAAGATGCTGGCTGCAGGCATGCTCTGACAATCTTGTGATTTTTAGGTATTACTGGTTTTATTTTATTATTTATTTTATTACCTGGTACTATATTAACCTAATCTCTTCCCACCCTCTTTTCATTCCTGGAACGGGCAGTAACAATCACATCCATTGGAATTTTGTTACAGACCACCAGCTCAGACTAAGGAGAGAGATGAAGTCTACTTTAAACAACCTGAGGATATCCCTCTATCACAGAGTAGTTGAGGCAGAAAAGTACCACTGGAGATCATCTAGTCCAACTGTCCTGCCCAAACAGGGTCAGGTAGAGCAGTTTGCTCAGGTCTGTGTCCAGTCAGGCATTAAATTATCTCCTAGCATGGAGACTCCACAGCCTATCAGGGCAGCCTGTTTCACTGTTTGATTACTAATATAGTAAAATAGTTTTGTCTTTCATTCTTGCATTACCATGTGCCCCCATTGCCTTTTTTCTTGTCACTGCACACCACAGAAGAGACACTGACTTCAGTTTCTCTACTTCTTCCATCAGATATTTATACATGTGGGTAAGATCCTCCAGACCATTTTCCTCTCCAGGCTGAATAGTCCCATCTCTCTCATTCTCTCCTCTTATGGCAGATGTTCCCTTAATCATCTTTGTGACCCTGCACTGGACTCCACCGCAGTAAGACCCCACCTTTCCTGTGGTATGGAGCCCAGCACCAAACCCAAATTTATGTATTTCACCACAGTTGACTACAGAGGAAGGATCAACTCCCTCATTTGCTGGCAATCCCCTTTCTAATGCAGCCCAGGGTGCTTCTGGCCTCTTTTGCAGCAAGAACAGATTGCTGGCTTGTGTTCAACTTGGTCTCCACCAGGACCTCAAGCTCATTACTGTCACACTGCTCTTCAGCCCTTTGGCCCCCAGCCTGCACTGGTGCCAGGGCTTATTACTCCCTGTGTGGAAAACCTGGAATTTCCTCTTGTTGAGGAGATTCCCAATTTACTTTTTTTCATTTGTGGGAGGGTTTCAAGCTCAGACCAAGCCCTGAGCAGACTGATCTGACCACAGAGCTGCTTTGGTCAGGCAGCTGGACTACAGATCTCCTCATGCACCTTCCTGCCTGAGTTATCCTGTGGTTCAAATGAGACATGTTTTCTAATCGTGTGGGTTATGGTCAGTGGTGCAATTCATGACATAGCTTAGTTTTCTGAGCACAAGTGTTGACTTGAAAACAGAGAAACATCTATGGAAAAAGAACAAGTCATGCTAGTGGTATGCACTCTCCATTTACTGCAGAATTCACATGTGACTTTGGCCAATAATAATTTCAAGAAATGAACTTTCAGTATAGTGTGCTTCCTCTCTTGTTCGCTCTGTTATTTTTCTTAACTTAATCTTTGTTGCTAATATAGTTTCCTGTAGCTTAAAGAAAAAATGGTGTCAATAAGGGTATCTAAAACTATATTTCACCAGTTTCACACATTTGGCCTTACTACAGTAGATTAATAATTCTGCATAACTCTTCCTAAAATATGGGATTTGTATTGAGATATATTACTCCTGGCCTTGGGGATTTTTTCCCCCTATTTGTACCATGTCTCTAGAGAAGTGTTCATTACACTGAGAAGAGCTGATGTAAACCATAATTTTTCACTCCAGAAAATAGATGGTACAGTGCTTACTGTGCTACTGTAAGATTTACAAGACTTCAACTCTCTTCACTACTACATGTGCAACTTAAGTGACATGTCTCCTCTGTTGCTTGGTTTCCTATTTGTAGGACTGATATAGTCCCAGTTTTATGTCCTTCAGGATTGATGGGAACAGAACGATGTCACGGTAAAGAAAACCATTTCAGTACCTAAGGAGGAAAAATGCAAAACCCTTGAATTTTTGTACTGTCATCCATAACAAATCTAGTGCCAGCTGAAATTCCAACAGCAAATAATATAAGTGTTTTTATAACATTTGCAGGTGAAGTATATGTTGTTAAGGGAGTTTTCCATTTCACTTATAATTTACTGTGCTAAGTAATTAGAATGGTCAGTATAAAAATATTGATACCAGCTCCTTCATGAGGTCACATGAAAGACTACTGTAGAAAGCACTGACTCTTTTCCAGACACGTGGAAGACAGAGTTCATAAAAAAAAAACACATTGCTGTTCCGAAAGCAAGTTATCAGCAAAGACATTTTATTCCCTAAAACCTTACTCATGTTCCTTTATGAGTCATTATTTTAGAACTGCATATTTCTAGTTTAAAAAGCTCAGTTGCCTGGTTTGCATGATATAAGGAGTAACCATAAGCATGAAATCCCCTTTGACTGACTGAAAAGTTTGAAGAAGTGCAACTAGATCTATTCAGCTGGGACTGGTGTTACATCTGCTTTGTGTGAAAATTGTTTCCTTTTAACAGTTGGTTTTAACGAGTTAGAGCTTCTCACTTCAACTACTGGGGTTTTATTGTACTTTCAGTTGGGGGGGGTGGGTGTGGAGGGGTGGGCTGTGATCCTTTGTCACCTTATGGTATTCTGCAGTTATTTTTTTTTTCCTTTAAAACAAATATAAGTGGTCGCATCTGTGTTGTGAATATTATTATGTATGTACAGGCAGTACTTATAAAAGTATTTATTTACCCATCTACACAGTTATTAAACCAAGCAAGTTTTAAACCAGTAGAAATTATATTTAAATATGTAAGATTTTTTTTACCCATCATAATATGTGAATAGCAATCCCTCTTAAGACTTAAATGTAGCCATGGAACAATTAACAACCAAAATGATGTCAGAATGAACTCCCTTTTCACTTCTTTGCTTGCATGATATATTTAATTTTCATATTGAGGGAAAAATCACATAGGAAACAAAAAATGGTTTGTCTCACCCTAAACTGTAGCTTGCAAGCAGCTACAGTAATGTGACTGAAGAGCAGGGAAAGTGCAAATTATGGAAACTTTTAAGTTAAGAACTGCTATGGTGTGGGTCACCAAAAAAATACAAATCTAGTGAATGGCCACAGGAAGAAAAAAATAATCATAGTTGTTTACAGTACAAAGTCAAGGGAAATAATCATTGCAGCAGTTGCACACACTGAAATCACAAAGAAAGATTTACTTTTGGAATAGTTCTCAGTCTGGTCTCGGGATCTTGGTGACCATTAGCAGTTAGATTGAATTAAGAAGGAGCCTTCTAGTCTAGTTTCTGAAAGCAAACTTAGTCACATGCTCTGAAATGACTTGTGATATCAAGGAAAACAGTGGTATCCCAAGGCCAACTGGGAGATTCGCTTGAAAATTACACTCATAACCCTAACTTGAAATGCTGAATTAGGCAGACCTATAGTCTTCCTAATTTTTTAATCCTAGAATGATGCTTGAAAGGATTATTTCTATAAAACTAATCATCCCTTCTAGAAGCTTCTGTCCTGAAACATTTTGTTGTCAATCTGCCTTCTTGAGAAAGAAGTCTCCAAGAAATAAATTTTAATGTGTTTTTCTGAATTTTGAGAATGTTCTCCTTTGATGCAGCTTAATAGCTAGAGTTATTAGAGTTCCTTTACAATCTTTCAAATACTATAAGCCAAGCCCAATGTTTAAAAAAAAAAAAAAACAGTTCAGAGGGGAGCTTAAAGATGCCCAAGTAAGTATGTTGTCTACTGAAGGCATTGATTACTCCAGAGTTCAGGTTAAAAACAGTGGTAGCTTTATTTTTAACCCTTATTTTAGCAAAAGAATTTGCATTGTGACTTTGTGTGAATAAGGGCAGCATGAATCTATTTTCTTCACCAGTACAATTTCCTTTTTTTTTTTTTTTCCTGAGATGTGATTTAAACTTATGGAAGGAGTTAAACAGGGAAAAATGTAGGGGATTTTTTCTTTGGTTCATGCCTAATTTTTGTATGCTTGATTAGTTGGTTAGTTTTGGTGAGTATGGTTTTTATTCAGCATATTAATTCCCGATAAATTATAAGATATATGATAGAAATCATAAAATGGTTTAGTTTGTAAGGGACCTTAAAAATCATTTAGTTTCAACACTCCTGACATGGGCAGCTACACCATCCACTTGACCATTTTGCTGAGAGCTCCAAGCAAACTCGCCTTGAACACTTCCAGGGATGGAACATCCGCATCTTCTCTGGGGAACCTATTCCAGTGCCTCACCACCCTGGCAGTAAAGAATCTCTCTTAGTATCTAATTTAAATCTACACTCAGTTTACACAAGTTACCCCTCATCCTAATGCTACATGGTCTTGTAAAAAATACCCTCTCCAGCTTTGTTTTCAGCCCCCTTTAGGTACTGGAAGGCTGGTGTAAGGTCTCCCTGGAGCCTTCTCCAGGCTGAACAGCCCAAAGTCTCTCAGCCTGTCTTCACAGAAGAGGTGCTCTGTCCCTCTAAACATCTTCGTAGCTCTCCTTTGGACCTACTCCAACAAATCCATTTCCTTCTTATGTTGGGGGCCCCAGAGCTGGGCACAATACTCCAGATGGGGTGTCACAAGAACAGAGTGGCAGAATCACCTCCCCTGCCCTGCTGGCCATGCTGCTTTTGATGCAGCCCGAAACACAGTTGGCTTTTGGGCTGCAAGTGCACAATGCCGGCTCATGTTGATCTTCTCATCAATCAACATCCCGAAGTCCTTCTCCGTAGGGTTACTCTCAGTCCATTCTTAACCCAGCCTATATTTGTCCTTGTATTTGTGCAATATCTTCGCAGTATGTTTTCCAGTCCTTCTCTAGGAAAGTAGTTGTCAATCTACAACTCCTGTAAAATTACAGTAAAATACTTGGCTACAACTGCTCATGTATTTAGAAAAGGAAGGTTTGACTTGTTACATGTAGGCCTCTCTATAATAAACTATATTATTTGCACTCCTAGTCAAGGACAGTTCACTACTTCATTTGCAACGTGATTACAATGAAACCAAAGATGAAGGCAACATGTTAATTGTTAGGTTGTGTGGGCTAAATCAGCTACTAATAATCAGCAAATGTTATTTTTTCCCAATTATTAATACACTCAAATCTGACTGACATTGTATATAAACAATTTTAGGAATTTTTAGTGGACCAGGAAATCCTCTAAATACACCTTGAAGAATTTCTTATAATTGTTCAACACCTGAGAGGGAGTTTCATAGACACAAATTTTGAATCTCATTCTAACTCCTATGTTTGTGACATGGACCCACTTTTACTTCCAGTTTTCTGAGGTAACAGACCTTGTTAATGATTTCCAGCGAAGTGGTGGACTCACACTGAAAAAAATAATATTTCCATCTCAAGTTGTTCAAAGTATTTGTTTATTTTAAAACATACCAAATGATCATTTTTTTCCTTCTCTCTGACTTCTTCTCCATGTGGTAAAGCAATTTTATTGCTGCTGGCAAATGCAGCATATCTAGTAGGGCTCACAGGGATAGTTCTGCCAAAGATGAAACTGGAATTAACTTCAGATCAGCTTATACCTTATGCAATGGCATCATATTTAGAAATCAGGTATCATTTTCAGTATAAAGAAATCAATTGGATTACAAATTTTCCCATGATCCTGTTCAGTCAAGTGTAAAAGTTGATTTTTTATATTCATTATAACATACGGTTGGAAGTGTCACATATGGTTGGAAGTGTCAGCCAAAAGTCAAATGTCCTTTATTCCCTCACCTCAGATCCCAGTTTTTCTGATATTTTAATTATTTTCTAGTCTCCCATTGTGCTGTTGAAATATTTCTACTTGGATTTTCATATGCACATAAATTTATCTATGTACAAAATATAATTTAATAAATTGTTAACATACAGATTCAAAAATTGGCTTTGAAGTAAGGAACAAACCTGCAGATGTGAATTTTTCATATATGCATCGGGAGCTGTCAGTGTTTATTTTAATCTAATTTACTCCATAACAGAGAGTTTACAAATACTTTTAAACATCAAACAGATAAAGCCTTAAAAGCAGTTGTATGGAATGAGTAAAAATAATCCTTATGCACTGCCATTGTCCTGAATATAATAACAGATTCAGATCCTGCAGGTGTTTTATTCAATATACACGAGTTACCCTGCCTGAGGTGGTATGTACCATCTGTGAAATATACTGCTTGGTGAAAAGGAGTTGATCAATCAACAGTGTTAGTATTTAAAACTAATATTTTCTAAATTTTTAAGGGTGATCTGTTGTATAATTATTATTAGAGTGATTGTAAATTGTGCACAACTATATCATGACATATTTGAAAATGTAATCCACAACTTCCTTAAAAGTAGTCAGGCTGTACTTCGTATATTGAATAAAAGAGGAATTTGCCACAATATTTTCAAAACTCCTCATCAGTCTGGATCAACTTTTTGGCTGCATGCAAAGAAAGATTCTCTCACCAAAGAGTGTTCTAAATGAACTGTTACATTTGACTGTTTAAATCGCTGTGAAAGCCTTCTTTCAAACTTAGTAGGTTGTTTATGAACATGACAAGAAATGGAGCCTTTTATTCATAATTTTCTTTTTCTGTGCTCTCAGGAAAGCTTGTCAGATGATGAATAAAGAAAATAGATTGCATGCTTAGTGAAAGCAGGAGTGACAAAGGCTTGAAAAACATAAAAACACAACCCAATACAGCATATGGTATTTTCCTGTCTTCTGTATGAAAAAATTGCCATCTTTTACTTCTGTATGACAGGATGTTTAGAAAAGTGTTAACATAATTTTCAAGTTGTCCCATTCTGTCTTATGCACTAGTTCACATAAGGCAAAAACTGCTTTATTTTGGTCCTGGATATTTTTGGAGGGGTGTTTTTTTTTTAAACGGAGGTGTTGAAATGTCATGGCATTTTCTTCATAGGGAGTTCATTATTACCAGACTAAGGACAAGAGCTATAGCTGAGAAAACATTCACAATTCTGATTGAATTCTAACAGATTCTTTGTATCGCCTTTCCCTTGGGTTCATATTTTACATTTACTAGTAGCTGAGTGTGGTTTTCATAGAAGATTTCAGCTAGATTGGTTTAGCTTTGGATGAATCTGGATTCAGACTTTTTATGAAAAATATTCACTATGAAATGTTCTACAACCTCAATTTGGTACTCTGACTTGGTTTTTGAATGAGCCAAGAGCTGGCCAAGTGAAATATAGAACTCAGTGTTAAATGTTAAAGTCTTGAAATACATACTTTTTTGATTTTTAAATTTCCTTTGTACTCTTCTACATAACTACATTTCTAACCCCTTTATCGTTAGATTTCTAAGCCATAAGGTAGGAAGATCCCATTCCTGTCATAATGTGGACTGAGACTGTTGATTCTGCTCTCTCCAGCTCTCCTTCCCTCACTGCAGAAGCATTCTTCAGTGTGAAAAATTGTGTGGTTATTGCTTTTTCAGCTAAATCTGAATATCCACTCAGCCTCATCCTCATTGCTCACCCACCACATGATGTGTTTATCCAGCTCTGTGCTGGACATTTTGCCCAGAAGGATCTTTTAAGAAACAGTATCGAAAACTCTACCGAAATCCAAAAAGATTACATCAACTGGCTCTATGGTTTTTGTTTTATGCCTTCCTGTTTGATTTTGTCTCCAAATTCTTAATAATTAATCCTACCTCAATGCTTTCATGTAAGTAATTCTTCAGAAATTCTGCATCTGAAATCTTACATTGAAACCCTCCTTTAAATAAACTGGGATCTCAATAAAACTTTATTAAAAAAAGAAAAATAAATTAGCAATTAAAGATCTAATTCAGAAAAACATCTCGCTCACTTTGGCATGGGTTTAATCTATTGATCCTAGTGGAATTTAAGCATAGGATTTGAAGTTAAAAAGTTATGGGCCTAAACAAATAATTGCTTAATTGCTATAAAATGGTAAAATAATAATATACATTCAAGGATGCTAAAACAGAAAACATAGGAAACAAAACAGCTACTTACTAAACTGTTCTGCCTTGCTCAAGACACAAATAAAAAAACCCTAAACAGCTAAGATTTACGTGGGTATTTTTTGTGGGTATTTTTTTCTCTTTCACAGCAACAGGTTATAGGAATATGATAAAGGAGATGAAAAAAAGGTGTAAAAATATGTGAATTTCACTCCAAGTTGACCTAACTTTAAGCACAAGATCCACAGTCAATTTGAATTTTCAGTACAAACTCAGACACATTTAAAGGCAAAATTTTGAATCAGACCAGGATCTGTTTTTTGGTTGCTTTTTTTTCACCAAAATGTAAAATATGCTGATTTTGGACAGACAAGATCTGTTTATGGAACATCAGATGGTCAGAACGTAAACTGCAACCAGATTTTTTGATGAAGAAGTCTTTCCATCGAGACACAGCGTATAGCTATGATACCACATACCATTTTTTTTTCCGAGGGAAAAACCTTCACAAATATTTGCAGCTTTATAAGTAATATTTGTAATTGCACATCAGCTCCAGAACATCACAGGAAAATACAGACAGCAGCAGTGCTTTTGAATTATCAGAGTGCCTGAAAGGTCGTGGCATTATTACTAGATTAATTTACTAGGGCTGAAACCAAGTATTATGGCACCCTAGGCCCATACCTTGTCAAATTTGCCCTACTTCTTGAACTTGTCTTAAGGAACAAAAATAGTCACACCAGTCCTATTAGGTATTAGTAATTTTATTTACCTACATGTTGAGATGTGAACCAGCATCTCTCCTACCTGCCTAGCAGGGTGGAGATCTCCTGCCTAGCAGGTAGGAGATCAGACAGCAGATGGCTGCAAATGTAAGGATAAACTTACAAATTTCTTTTCTGTGGATAAATGTCACTTATTCAAGCATATAAACTCTAGAATTCAATATCAAATGGTGGCTGGGCACGTAGCTGATGCTCCTGACATGTCAGATATTTGATGTCTCTCGTTATATAATCCATACCTGCTGCAACAGCAAGTTTGTCCATATGTCGTATTTTACAACTCATTTTGCTTTTACGGCCCCTGGGACTATTAAACAAACATAGAGAACAGGGAAAACTTTCTGGCTGGTTCATGCAAAGTCTTCAGACACTTCTAAGGTTCCTTCACAGCCCATCTCACTTTACAGCAGCTATGGATGGAAAACAGCAACCCCTCTATAAACTCAACTGTAAGTAATGACCTCCATATGCTTAAATAGCTTGAGGAATATTAGCTCATTAGTGAAGATACCTAAGTAGTGTGGTATGTGCAATACTTATATTCAAGTGAATTCTTACCAGAAAACTATACCATGTTTCAAGTAACACTGTTATATTCTATACCATTAACAGAACAAAATGCCCTTTAAACTATGATATGTGTTCAAGCTTTCACTTGATTAGTTAAGGGAAATATTTGTTCCTGGCCCATTGTCAACTGTGTGATTGTATATCAATGATGATAAGAAACTTTCACTGAAGTAAAGCTTTTGCCTGCTTAAAGATTACATCATTTTGTGATACAGTAAGTGCCTGTAGCTCCTGTTACAAGCAACATGAGTTTCTTTGCTGTCAGCAAGCATTACTCTTAATTATATGTCCCATCAGAAATCAAAAGTTACAATTTATAAAAATGGTAACATATAAAATAATAATTCTGAGTACTCAGTGATTTAATGTAGGGTTTTTTGCTTAGTTTGTTTGGGTGATCAAGGGAATAAGGGCAACACATCTACAGAGACCATAGTGACTGTACTATTCATCTTGAAAATGTAAGAGCTTGAGCTAGTCCAGAGCTGTCATTCTGAAGTTCAGTATAAATCTGGAAACTGAGTCTATTTTTGCAGATTTCATTCTGGAATATGGATCCAGCTAAAAGGGGTGTTGCTGTTGTTTGGTTTAGCTTTGATTCTTTACTTAACCATAATCAGATGTGATATATTGTGGTAATACGCAGATGATGCAGTCTCAGATGATTTGATTACTGTGGTGTAGATGTACACTCCAGGAGAAAACCATTCAGTGATATTCCATGGAAACATTCAGTGATGTTGAATGTAAATTTGAGGAGTGATTTAAAAAGAGAAAGACTTCTTCCTTTAAAATTGCTTTTATCTAATCTCAACAAATATTTTTGAACATCTTGATTTTCGCACCCTGACCTGCCCTATGTGTCTATCATATACACCCTTTGATTATCTGAGTTATCACTTCAAAGCCAAGGAATCTATCAAAGGCCTGCATGAATTTACCAACCTCTAGCATATAAGCATCCAATACAATTTCAGTACAAAATACATAATACCTGGTTTAAAACCAAAATGACAGATTTACATAACGTGTGAATATCTAGCCAACTATCAAGTTCATAATTTGGATTTATATTCTTTAATTCCACTCCCCTCTCAATTTTCTCCCTTTTGTCTTTTAATCGTGTTACCTGGTTCTCAGCTAAGAATTTTCTGTTCCTTCATGTCTTCAGACAATCAGAGAAGTTCAGCTGAAGACCGTGGTTGGTAGAACATTACAACTTAGCCATGTAATTATTCCTTAAATAGATCCGTAACAGGATATTTGATCCTACAAAGGTAGTATTAGCACTAGTACTATTCACTGTGTTCAAAAGAACATGTTGGACTCTGCTTTCCAAAATAATATCAAAAAAAGGTAAAATTGTTTAATATTAAAAAGCAAGCAAACAAAAAAAAAGCCTGCACATTGAAAACAAGGCTCTGAATCACATCCATCTCTCTGACTATCCTAAGAGATTTTATCCCCAGTGATGTCTATAAATATAACTTATTATATTTTCCACTGTTAACTTTTCGCATTCTTAGTATTTGATGAAGTTGAACATATGCTTCTCTAATAAGAGTAAGAGAGGAACAGAAGGTTACATAACAGAATGAAATAATGTAGAACTGGCAGAGGGTTTCTTTATGTAGAGTGATGAAAATTTTGGAATAAAATATGGTATATCACATGTGATGATTAGGGATACCTTCATAATCAGTTAGACGGAAAGAAGTTGTCTGTTCACCGAAAAAATATAATTAAAATCAGTCCCTAATTTCTTTGGGGAGAAGGTGGGGAAGGTCTCTTGAATTAATATATGGAAGGAGTAGGCCCAATGAGGTTCTCATTTGGTTATTATTTTCAAAACTTTGTCATATGTTTTTCTAAAAAATAACCAGTGAAGTCAGCGTGAGCCAGGAAACATTTCAAATACCTTTAATAAAGCACTAGTCAGTAAGGCCAGTGACATGAGCTCCTAAATGACAGTTGTCTTGTTGCTGTCACACAAGATGTGGGGTTTGTTATCCGCTACATAAACCACCAACACTGTATTTCTTATTTAGGTTTCTTAATGCAGAAAGAGCCTAATAAAACCAGTGATTACAAATGGCTATATAAACCTTACCTTCTGCTCATTACTCCAGGGGGATTTTCACCGGGATTTTCAGGCTGATGACTGAAAAGTAAGTCACATGTGCTTTTAAAAGAGCTGATATCTAACTTGAAGGTGAACTCTAATCTGACTATAATCCTTGCAAGAAAGCAAAACTCCCGAGGGACAGAAAAAACAAGCGAATTGAAAACTTTGCTATGATACTGCGTATGAATGCGTAGTATTAGAACTGGAGCTACTACCACTTAATAATTACTGAATATATTAGTCCATCACAGGTTCAAAGTTTCGTCCCTAGAAACTGGAATAATCACAACTAAAAAGCTGTATTCTGTTTCTTATGTAGAGCTTCTGTTTCAGGGGAGGCAGTCTGTATCAGAGAGGATGTTCAGACTTTCAGACTAAGACAAAAAGACAGAACAGTGGACATTTAAATTAACAAATAAATCCAAATTTCATTCTTGGACAAAGGGAAAGCACTACAGCTTTAGATATCAGTGTACCTTTATATAAATATATACTAATATATGTCACAAAAGAGATATGGATGGGAATAGACATACATGCTAATAATCTCAAAATCATTATTTTGGGGGCAGTCCAAGTAGAAAGTGTAGAATAGCAACATCCTCTCTCAGATGTCCTTGCCTTCCTCTGAAGCTGCATTGCAGAATTAATTGAGAACCCTTAAAATAAACAGAATTGTACTTTCTTATTAGAGGATCCAATTTGGCTTTCAAGTTAATAGGCTGATATTCTCTGTCTCCTGACAGGAATAGTGTCTTGACAATGAGACCACCTCCTTTTAGAATATAGTCTTTTGTAAACATAGAAGAGGATGTTACATTCTGGGTAATTTTGGAACATTTATTGATTTTACCTCTGACTTGTTACTCTTGCACCTTGAGTACTAAACTCAAGGAATTTAAGCACCTCAGTACTAAAACTACAATATAAATCTCTAAATACATAGTCTTCACTCTTTAGAACTAATTTTGATTTTTTTTTACTTGTATGTGACAGCTCAGTATTTTGATCAAATCCTTCACTATTGACATTGACCTTTATTGCAACCCATTTTACTTTCATTAGGTTTTATATACTATATTTTAACAGATATAAGGGAAAAGATTAAAAATCAGTCAGACCTGAACCATTATCTTGCAACATCTCATCTGGAATTCCATAATGAGAAAACTGCTATTGACAATCTGTTCTTTCTGCACTGCTGCATTATAAAGTCTTGTCACCCACACAGTTCACTTACCATAATCTTCCATATGAGTTCAAATTCCATTCACATCTAATTGAAATAACAGGTATAACATTTCTGAGAAATATGGTACTTCAAGCTGTCTGATATGCCATTTCTGGAAACAAACTTTTTTTTTTTTTTAATAGAAAATCAGCTGTATGGCTCTCTCATTCAAAACAATTTCAAAAGTCCCTGAATCCCAACAAAAAATCCTTACATAAAAATGCATAAAATTACTAGAGATGTAACACCAACATTGACAAATAATCTAAGCCATTGTCATTACAAGCTGTCTTCTGAAGGTAAAACTTATTATTAAATATTAAAGAGAGAGAAAGTGGTTATGTTTTTAGAGTATGCTAAAAATCTGCATGAACTTTGAAAAATGAAAAGAATTTTCTTTTTAAAAAAAAATTAATAATGCTGATGAACAGGAAAAGCAGAAACATATTGTGCACCTGTTAAGGATAGGTACATTGCACTAAACATCAGCCAGACACTTCTGAATAGTTGGAAAGTATATTTGGAGTTGTGAGAAGCAGGTAACTCAGCTGGCTGCATTAGAAATGTAAATTTGTAGCTTTTTTTTCTCTATTATCTTTTTATCTTTCCCCTGTTTGTGCTTCTTAGACTTTCCTTGGGTTGAGCCTCTGGTTACTGGTACTATTACTGGATGTGATTTGTTGAAGACCACAGGAGACTGGTAGGATTGCCTGCTCTTTCCTCTGCTACAGCTGAGGTCATCAGACTTCTTCAGGTTATCCCTTTATTGAGCCAAATGGTTTGCATTTGACAAAAGAATCTTGGATAAATTTCTAGGACAGTCTATATGAATGTGAAAGAATGCTCTACCGTGCTCTTCGGTTCAGCACAGCATTTGCTGATCTGTTGTCTCTGTAGTAGAGCCATGGTGGATCTATTTCACCTCTCACTGCCAGTTTCACCATGAGTGAACCTCTTGATGCAGGTGAGATTCTACAGTAAGAGCAGTACGCTTCATGGGTGCAAATTGTCTCAGAGAGGTGCCATTCTCTTCCATTTTTACTGTTGTCGTTTGTAATTTTTAAAAATCCTTTTGCGTTTAAAATCAAATTTCATCACTGAAGGACTTCATGTAAGTCTGTGACAATTTAGTCACAGACAGTGACAAACAGTCCTTTAATGAAGTGAAAGAATGGACTGCACTTCTGTTTTTTTCCATTCTTGTTCAAAATTTTTATTAGCTGTCCTGTTGGTTTACATAAAAAAAAAAAAAAAAAGAAAGGGAGAGAAGGATTAATTTAATATCTAATTAAAGTAGATTAGTACATATTCATTCTAATAATAAAGGTGGATATCATCATACTGCATGAAATGAAACTTGCCCATTGTACTTTCCCTTTTTACTGTTGGTTTGTTTGTTTGCTTGGGTTTTTATTATTTTAGACTTGGATTTGTTTTATTTTGCTTCTTAATTATCTATTATACAGCATAACAGGACCCAAGTGAATGATATGAGCTTTGTCGGGGAGGTTAAGGCTGGATATCAGGAGAGGGTTTTTCGTTCAGAGCATGGCTGGGCACTGGAACAGGCTCCCCAGGGAACTGGTCACAGAACCAAGCCTGACAGAGTTCAAGAAGCATTTAGATCATACTCTCAGGCACATGATAACTCTTGGGGTTATCCTATGCAGGGCCAGGAGCTGGATTTTGATGATCCTAGCGGTTCCCTTCCAAGTCAGAATATTCTGTGGTTCTATGATTCTATGTCAGAGGGGGAAAAAAATATGTCATTTATTTTCCCTGAGAGTCATGACAAACTTAAGTAGAAGGATACATAAGAAATCTGAAAACTTCTTAAAATGACCTACTGCTAAGACACCAAAATATGTAATGTCAGTGTCAACCTTTAAAAGTTATAGTAGCCACTCATGGTAAACATTCAAATTTGGGATGGTGAATTCTCCTTTAAGTATACAAATGTTTAGTGATCTCTTAATTTCTGAGGTATAGAAATGTCTAATAATTGTTAAAACTAATATTTTTTGAATCTCATAAAACTTCTGTTAGCAAGTATGGATGAATTGAAAACATGTTTTTACTAATAGATATGGGCAAATGGAGTTTCACTGTAAATCTAAGGATTATTGGTAGTCTTGTGGGTTGCCAGTCAACTCTGACATGACTATATGTGTGTTCTGGAAACCACCAGGTATTATGTGTGGAGATCACTTTCATGAATATAGATGTTGATCTTCTTTACATATATTTATATGCAGGTATATAATTTCTTTGAAAGCAGATGGAAACTCTGTAAAACCTGATTTCTTACTCTGTAATGCATTACAGTTGTCAATGTATTTTTTCAGGCCTAAAGAATAGATATCAAGCAAGTGAAATACGCACTTCAATGTCCTTGTTTCTCTGACCATTCAAAGTGTTAAATATTACCTATTTCTACTGATAAAAAATGGCAATCAAAATTTCACGTTATAATGAAGCATTATTAATTCCAGTATACATGTTCCCTTTTAATAAACAATACAATTATTGCATAATTTAAAAGAGCCAGGAAAATGTGACTCTATTATTAGTCAAAGAATTTCAGCAAGCACTATTCATAACCTTAGTGTGTAGATGCAAAAACTAGAAAATATGGTAATTTCCTGACAAAGATAATTTTCAGACTGTATCCTCTTTTTTTCCCCCTAATCTAGAAATAATAGGGACAATTTAGACCAAGCTTTGATGTTCAGAAGTGTCAGTATCTTAGCTGTTAAGACAGCTGATAGCTTAATGCCTTTGGCTTATTATCTCTACTTTCAGAAATACTCATCTTCTCACTGTATAATGAGATTTCCCCCTCCATTAAAAATAATCCAAACTAGCTGTCTATTAATCTAAAGATAAAACTTTAGGTGAATAAGACATGATACAGAAAGTGCTACAATGTGTTGGGTATCAAAAATCATTTCAGGAAAAGTTTCAGACAGAAATTGAGAACTCATGAACTACTCTATAGCATGAAAGCTATTATTTAAAATGTGATATCTTTGTGCCCCTCCCATCATAAACTTAAAATTGCTTCATACTGTGAAAAGCATTATGGTAATTAATCAAAATAGAACTAAGACCATGTCAGATAATTGCCAGCAAGTAGGGGATTGTAAGTACTACCATCTGCAAGACACACAGAAACACCAGAGTGGGGGAAGGAGGTGGGATTGTTTGGTTCCAGTCTACTACATTATGCTTTTAAAAAAACTTAATCAGAAAAAAAAATGCTGTCTTTTGTTCTTAAGTGCACTTGTAAAATGAAATACATATCTATTTTATATGGCTATATTTTATATAACTATATAAAATCTTATATATAAGATTTTATATAATTAATCTCACTTAAAGTACCTCTTTGTAACTGTTAGACTCTCCAAATATGCATTCTTATTTTACAATGCCTTAAGTACATGACATACCATGACAATTAAATAGGAAAATTTTCCATTTAATGAAGAAGTTACTACAAAATAAAAGTAGCTGAGAAATTGTATTTATGAGATGTCTAGCTCAGTTTAGGAGTGGAAGAGTTAATGCTGACAATGAAAAAGAAGATGGTTAACAAGATCTGAGCAGCCATTTGTTTCCTCTGTTTTCACTTGTACATCAAGTCATCTCTGCAAGGTCTAAGACCAATAAGGCATTTCATACAATACTAGAAAAACAGAACATCTTACAGTAAATAATGATACAAAATGTTTACCCAAAAGGCAACTGTGCTTCTGAACACAAATAAGCTTTTATTAATTTAACTATTTTATACTTCATGGTCTTAAACACACTGCTATCTTGAATAGTAACTTTTATAAGCTATACATAGCTATTGACAAAAAATTATTTTTCTAAAAGAATCAAATATAACAACTTTGGCAATTTTTCTATCATTGAAAAAACCCTAACAGGTCTTACATTTATGATTTGGCTTTTGTATTCATGACTCTCTTAGAGCAGTCTTTATTATTTGGATTATTTCAATACTGATTTTTAACATCCAGACAGCTCAAGGAGTCTACGTATCTATTATGATAAAAAAAATTCCTGAACAGCAATATAATACCTCTATATGATGATATAATTGAATAATATTCTGTTCTCATACATGCAAAAAAAGGGAGGTTTTTTGTATTATTTACAGTTTGCAGTCAAAGATAATTCCTGTTTTAAAAGAACCGAATATTTTAACCATATGGGACAATTCAGAAAACTAACCCAACTCTGTAAAGAAACGTACACTAAGTCTAAGCCAGTTAAAGACCTCTGACTAAAGTGAACAGTTGCCTACAAACGAGTATAAGTAATAAGGCTGAATTGTTTCCCAAATAACAAAATGTACTACTTTTAGAAGAGAGCCTGTGGGCTTCTCACAAAAATTTTCTAAATAGGATAAAGAAATACATAGTTATATGTCTAAATAAGTATTCTGATTTCCAGTTTCTCTATCCGCAAAATGTTGAATAGAGAATAGCTGCTGCTGGAATAAAACGGAATTGAGTGGCTCTCATATCTGGTGAGAAAGGAGTAATTTGTGCAATTTCTTAATGGAGTAGTAATTTTGACATCCTTTTTCTATACATGCCTCACTATAACAACTTTTTACTCATATTCATTATGGTGATTAAGGGATGCACTGAATATGTGACCTCCCTAACAGATCCTTTAGTTAAGAGTGTGGAAATGAGTTTATTCATCTCTTCTACCAAATTCTCCAAAAATGAAAAGGGGTTTTTTTCATACGTTGTTCAGGGTTTTGTTTTGTTCCTTTGTATTTTGTCTTGAATCTTCAAGATATGATGTTTTCATAAACTGTTAATATAATATATTGAGATACGGCCCATCATAAAGGGAAAGGAATGATCCCAGAACTAGTGAAGGCTTCCTCATCTGTTGGAAGGCTCAGGCAGTTTATATACAGAGGAAGGAGACAAATTTCTACACCTTTGAACATTCAAGGTAGGAAAAAATCTCATCTTGATCATGACTGCTGAAACTGAAGGAAATCAATACATCTTTTTAGTGCAGTTCAAGTGTACTTCTAAATTTTAGTGTCAACGTCACTTCAACAAAAGAAGTGAACATGATAAATCAGATGATAAAAGGGTTCTGAGTCTTTTTAAGGAACTCTTACTTCTGAGAGTTTGTCCTTAAAAAACCTTTTATAACTCTTCGTATTTTCCTCCTAGCTTGCAAGAAGTATCTCCAGCTTTCTTTTTCTAACCATGTCACTCAGTATGTTCTACTCATGCATCCTTTAAAACAAACCCACAGTAATATCAGATTTACAGTGTTTCTAGCAATGACTGTACACTAATGTGCATACAATACCAAGAATACTGGTTTATACTGATCCTGTACAAGAACATTTTTATTCTCTAATTTTGTAGAGATGGATATTAAACTTTGATTCATATCTGGTTTTATTCACTATTGAGCACACACCAGCCAGATGAACCACTTGAGGTGTGTGTATATATAGCTGTTTGTGTATAAAGAAGTGAATTTTATTGTAGGAATGCATACAACACAGACTCCTCAGGTTCTGCTATAACAATTGGGTGAGAAATGACATGATTCTTTTAACACACATTTCATGTAATAAACCTTAACTTCAAGCAAATGCAGGCTATAAAATTCTGTTGATGGGCTTTCCAGATGTTGCCAGTTGTACTGTTTTAATAGATACCTTTCTTCTTTCAATATACTTTCTTTTTACTCTGACATATGTCTTAAACAGAAATGCCTGTCAAATGACCAGCAGGGTGCAGATGATAAACCCTGATGTATCCTTTTACTGCACCTTAGATGCCATAAACTATACACAGAGATCAACTGATATATACAGCCCTTACTATATATAACATTGTAATAGGGCATTGCTGATAGGCTTTTATAAATAAAGGGCACTAGATATTTTCTAAGTGCAAAGGTCAGCAGATTAATATACTGTAGGTTTGTGTTCTGTAGCTGGCATGTGTTTGCAGCTTGGTTATTACTCTTCTTTAAAGATGTCAAATGATACCACAAGGTTCATAATAAAGTACAAAGATATGAGAAACTGAGTCTGCTGGGGAAAGGGGTTGTCATTTTGACTAATTATTTTTTGTTCTAACAGAAAGAAAAACTGTATTAAAAAAGCCCAACACAAAACTAATACAATTTATATGATATAGCGACCTCACACACACACCATTTGGAAGTCTTTTGAATTACTGCCTTTATTTATTTTGTTTAACCCATACACCAACTGCTAACAAAGGAAATGGAAACTTTACATATTTTTAGATTTCTTTCATAATAAGGCAGAAATATTTGGGCATGTTTGATGAAGCAAAGCATTTAGAAAGTAACATGAACAGAGAACGCCAATTCTGCATACATGGTCTTATTTAGAAGTGGGAGTTGCTGGTTACAAATGAACTTCTTTTACTTCTTAACAAAACCTGTATTCAGGTGAGTTTTCCACAAAATAATATTGTTAAACCTAGTCCTAAAAACAATCAACATCTTAATAAACCCTTTTAAACATCTTCATAAATCTTCAGGTTGCTGGGATTGAAAACACTCTGACCAAGTTTGCTGATGACACTAAACTGGGTCATGTGGACATGTCAGAAGGGTGAGCTATCTTACAGAAAGACCTGAACAAGCTGGAAGAGTGGACGAACAAGAACTCTGTGAAGTTTAACAAGGATTCCCAGAACTGTTAACAAGATTTTCTTGGGAGACCTATTGTAACTGTGCTTGATTGAAATCAAATACTACTGCAAATCCATAATACTAACATTCTAAGATGGCAGTGATTTGTAGTTCCTGAAAACTAACCAACCAAATTGTGACCCAAATTGTTTGTTTAAATTTATATTATCTTCTCTAAGAGTATTAGCTAACTGGAAATCATTGAAATAACACTGAAGATCATTTACTAAGTAGTCTAACAAGAATGATACTGTGTTTCTTTAATTCACAGTTCTCAAAAAGTAGCCATTGCTATGCTGAAGAATCCTAAAACTTTTATTTAGAAAAAACATAAAGCTTATGCTAGACTTTATTTTAAAGATTTCTTTGATAACTCAAAGTAATTTACTTCCTCAAAATCCCAAATATTTTACATAGCAAAAACTAATCTAGGTTTCTTAAGACCTATTGTCTTCACTTAGCCCCAAGGTCTGCTGTATTCAAATCATGAACTTTCCATAAATTCTTTCTTTTGGTGTTGTAGAAGTATATTACTTTTAAATTGGAATTTAGACTGTTAGCAAGCATCCCAGGGGTGTTGCTAATAACTCTGACTTTTGCCTTTATTACTATCATTTCAACAGTGGAACTTTCTGTCTGTAAAGACTTTACTGTACCTTGAACCAGTGCCATCTTAGTGTGTTTGTATAATACTCCATCACATTTATCTATACACAGTTATGCTATAGTTAATCAGCAGCTTTACCATAATTATTGTGGCTGTTCAAATTAATTTGATTTTCTACAGCAGTTTGACTTTTAGCAGAAGTTTAGAGTGAAAAATATCAAAAAAAAAGGAAAAAAAATAAGAAAAAACCCTTGCATATATTTTCCACATTTTATATCCGACTTCTGTGTCTTTCATTTCATGCTGCATGGATACTCACTCCTTCTTTATAAATCCCCTTTTCTACTTCCTGGTGTTACAATTACATTGAAATAAAACCAGTTGTAATAGTAAGAAACTGGATTACTGATTGAGTGAATCAAACACAACTTTAAGACAGAAAGCCTCTCAAGGAAAAAATTAATGTGTGATAGACCGAAGAACCATAAACTAGTCACAGGTAGGGTAAAAAAGGCCACCTTCTTGCCAGTTTTGAAACGAGTTTGTAAGATTTGAAGCCCTGATGGTAGTCCTTTTACTTACTCAGTTTGATATGATTCAGGAAAGAAAGCTCCTCCTCCTCCTCCCTGTTCACCTCTCCCAGCAGTAGCATCATTACATCTGTGCCTGTTACATCAGGTACAGATTTTGTCGTAATCTTTGAGAGAAACTATCAAACTGTTATCACCAATGAAACTTAAGATTATTTCATTCCCCTATATTCCCACACAAAATGGCAGGAACTGGAAGTGACAAAAGAAGATTTTAGCAGTATCTAGACAAATAATCAAGATGATCATCTGCACTGTTCTAAACTTGCCCAAATTAAAAGCAAATAGCAAATACACCTGCTTTTGTAGTCTATGGCATTAACTAAGCACACAGCTCAGTCTGGGAGTTTGTCATTTCTCAAAGTCCTTGAACACTGTCTCATTCCTTGAGAAATCTAGCTAGAAGTTTTGCTTGCTGACATCACAGCTGGTATATGGCTTCTTCATGGACTAAGGCCAATGCAGGCTATCCCTGTGAAACTGCCCTCAGTTTCTCGTGAGCTTCCACTGGAGGCTGGAAATTTCATCCTGTAATTATTCCTATCAACATTTTCAAATGTTAGAGACCAGAAGATATCTAAGATGTGCTTCACTGAATATATGGGTCATCTAACTTTTCCACTGAGGATTCCAAGGTATAAAAGGTAAGTACTTTATGCACAGAGCACTTCAAGGAGAACTGAAATCAGTCTGTGGATTTACAGACAAAGAGAGACCGCTGGCAAGAACCACAAGGACATTCAGATTTCCAGCTCCTTTGATTCCAGTGGGATTTAGGATTGTAAAAACCTTTGCGTATTTGAGTCAAAATTCTCCTGAGCCCATCTAATAGAGAATATAGAGCTTTTCAATTATGTTGAATCAGATAAAGATTCCTTTTTTCCTTTTAAAAAATGTTACCGTATTTTCCCTGAAATGCAGATGTGCACAGCTTGATGGTTGGTTTTCTCTCTTTCTCTAACACAGTGGACTTTATCAGACACAAAAAATGTTTTTGGCAGAAGGAGGAACCAAACTGTTAAAGCAGTACAAATCGAATCAACAGGGCACTTATTAATTACACAGTCAGAAGTTATTGCTTCATTTACAATTCATGATCATGAATGCATTTTACATTTGTAATCTAAAATGAAACTGCATGATACTGATCTCTATTCACTAAACATTTATAAACAAACATATACGCATACAGGGCAGTATCTCTACCTTTTTAGGCATTATGGCTTTGTGGGCTAGGACAGAAATCTGTGGTTATTCACAGATCTTCCAACAACCTTTTTATTCTGCTTTACTGGCACTTTCACCTCTTCACAGCACAGTCTAGTTTTAAGTGGTGCTTACTCAGCCTAGAACTGGGAATTCAAATATGTAGCAGTCTTGGGATGACAATCAGGTACCTACAACTACAGGATACTTTTGTTCTCATATGCTACATATACTTCCCATTGTAATACCAGGTCTTACCATCTAAACTGTTATTTCATGTGTAGTTGGAAATAAAAACAGAGTGGTAGTGTCTGTTTCAAAGTCTGTCCCATTATGTACGGGTTTTTGAACCATGGTGACCTGACAGATAATAATCTCACACTTGAATTGTAAGAGGCTCATATTTATCCTCCATTGTCATTTTGCTTTTAACTGGAGAGAACATGGAAAATTCTGCAACTCTGTGTAAAGCACATGAATATAGAGGTGTACAGGTTTTGGCTGGGACAGCTGGCACAGTACTATGTCTTGAAAAACTCAGAGATGTTTTAGTTATTGTTGAGCAGTGCTTACACAGCTTCAAGGGCTTTTCTGTTTCTCAAGTGGTCCCTGCAAACAGGCAGGGGATGCACAAGGAGTTGGGAGGGGACGCAGTCGAGACAGAAGACCCCAACTGACCCAAAAAGTATTCCACACCATTTGATGTCATGCTCAGCGTACAAAGCTGAGGGGAGGAGGAGGAAGAGGGGACTTCAGAGGTGGGGTGTTTGTCTTCCCAACTAACCATTACTGTCTGCTGATGGGAATTAGCTAATGAATTCCTGATTTTGCTCTGACTATACCTGCAGCTTTTGCTTTGCTATTAAATGCCCTTCATCTCAACCCACGAGAAGGTTACAATCCACTTTTACCCTTCTGATTTTCTCCCCCATCCCACTGTGGGAGTGTGATCAAGCAGCTGTGTGGGGCTGAGATGCCCACTAAGTTAAAATACAAGAGAGTATTTCAACAACCTTGTTTCAAACCAAACCAAAAAAAAAGTAAATTTTTATCTGAGAGAAGAAAAAAAAAATATATACTCCCAAAAAAGTATGACTTTAAAAATCCAGAATTTTTTCACACGTTTAAGTGGTTGTCATGCTTTTATTCCTCCAGCTTCATGCAAATTAACTCCATGAAAGCTTGTATTTGCTGTGAACAATTGAATACAGCCTTTGAACTAAGTTCATTATTAAATTTACAGAAATCCTATTTATTCAAATATTTTACAAGCATAAATGCCTTCAAGTATTTGATTTTACCTATACTATGCACATGGGCATTCGTGAACTCATTTTCAAAAGTTTCATGTGGAAAGACATCCAACACAGCCAACATTATTTTCTCCAGTCCCAATAGAGTTGTAATGGCATTTTTGCCTCTGAGTAGGTCTCATGAGCAGCAATGCAATCAAAATATTTTATTTAAACAGCAAACATTATGTGTCTCTGATTAATAAGCACAGAATTGCACTGACAAGGTCAAAACAAAATAAAACTAATATAATTTGTTGAAACTATTACTGGTAGATACTACAGTCTGAAATTTCATAAGATAGCCACATAAGAAGTTTTGGTTTAATTGCTCCAGTTAACCTGATCCAAGTCAGCAGGGGAGAAATTCATCTTACCTAACCACAGGCATCTTGCACCTAGATCTTGAATCTAACTGAACTAGTCTCCTTAAACTCCCATTTTATTCTCGAGAAAGATACAGACACTATAGCCTCTGATTCACCTGTTTTGGATATCTTTTCAGAATGAGATTAAATCCTCAATTCTTTTCATAATACACAAAGCAAGATTCATACTTAAAGGGGATATAGACAGCAAAGAGATACATTTAAGCAGCAGATAACTTTTATCCACATAATTCCCAAACATTTGCACTGCATACAGTTTTAGCTTTGTTACTGTTAAACTCCTTTTCAACTGAATTTTAGACATGACCATAACATATATGATTATACAACATAAGTACCATATGGTAAAGCAGTTCTTTAACAAATGGGCATAAGGAAAATGGAAACATTTTAAGAGACTCAGCTATAACATCCTTGTTAGTGAGGGACCCTGGGAGAGCAGGAGACATGAATGTCAGGGTAATGAACAGTAGGAGAGAAAATTGTTAGCAGGAGAGAAGGAGAACCAAGAAAAGAGATTACTATGTCTTTACAGATCTCACTCCATAAGAAGGGATAAGGCTTTCTCATTTCCTAGTTAGTTTCAATTTGTTTGACCGATATCTAGCAAATGGAGTAACAATTTTTCATGAATTTTATAGGTTGGTAGAGTATGAATAACAGTTTAAGTACAAAAATTTTTGCTCATTTCCTCTCATTACAGTGTGAAAATTACTGAAATAGTGACAAAATGTATGTGCACAATTTAGTTAGGGTGAAAACCTGTGTTAGGCTTTATTTTCTCCTCTATAGTGAAATTTGCATCCTTTCTAATAAAGATTCACTTAATTCATTAGTATAAATGAAGAGGACAGTGCCAGATCTGTTATGTGTCACTGCAAAGCTGTTCCAGAGACTCTGAAAATGCAATGTTAAGACAGCCACTAAGCCATGTCTGCTACATAAAAAAGAGGATGGCCTTCTGAATAGTAAATTGGAAATATTTTATTTCTAGTGTCAATTTAATGACTTAAATGTTTCATCTTACTGCAAGAAATTCAAGTCAGTGTAATTCTATGACATGCTGTGAAACAAAACCCAATCTATTTTAAAGATGTAAGCATTTTCAGTGAGAACTGGGGACTTGAAGAGGGTTAAATATGAACAATGATCTGACATTAGCAAGTGCTTTTATTCATTTGAAACTAATGTTAAGCTGCACTTAATCATCATATTAGAAGAGTTCATGTCATAGTAGGACACTTTTACTTTCTGTGAACATAATGAAGTGCTCTTATCTTTGAAGCACATCAAAGTTTTTTGACTGAGAATAGAAGTTTTTTCAGCACTTTACTGTGGTGATATAGAAATTTAAGGTAGAATATAACATTATCCTATGTGGATGTTCAGGCTGAATGGGCTGATTGATAATTGGTGGAACAAACCTTCATGTTCAAAATCCTACATTAATAAGCAAAAATGTTTGATGTATCCTCTGGTTACATTATGAGCTAAAGAACGGTTCCAATTTAAGTGGCTCCCCTGAAAGTTCAGTCAGTTTACACTTAAGATGTGTGATGGAATTTTCTCTGAATTGATGAATATGAAATATTCCTAGTGGGGCAAAAGAAAAACCATGATAGCCTTTGTCCTCATTTGGATCGCTTTCTGCTTCCTTACCCACTGACAACTATAATGATAAAAACAACCTTTCTTTTCCTGAGAGCAGGGTTCAAGTCCAGTACCAGTATCATTTTCATAAAATTGTCACCTTCTGGCCAGGCTGAACCTAGTGATACCAAAGAGTCTTCTGATCAGCCTCTCCTGTGATCCTCACCCCCATCCCTGGGCCCAGAGACCCCCCTCAGCCTGACTCATCTCACCACTGTCACTGCTGCAGGTAGGAGGAGGAGCCAGGGGATATCACCACGCAGTGGTTGAGCTAACCCTAGGTCCTACACAGCCCTCATCACACCCACCTGCTCCTATGCCCTCATCCTGGGTTGCCCTGGCTGGGAAAGAACACTCTCCTTCTTCACTGCCACATAGGATCCTTGTGATGCCTGTGGAAAGGGGTTACGCTGAGACTGTGGATAACCTTAGGATCTTCTCAAGGCTGTTTTCCCCACTGCAGTGCAGGTTCCAGTGCTACCCAAAAGCCCCCCTCAGTGTGGCAGCTGTCCTGCACTTGACATCTGTAACCCAGGAATATAATTACACAATAGCCATAGCCAGTGTGACAATCCCTGGTTGTACCATGTCCTAACCTGACCATAACCCCAGCCCTGAGATCCTTCCACTGTGCCCAGCCCCATAGGCTGCAGCCCTGACCCGCCCAGGCCCCGCAACCATGGCCCTGCCTGAGCAAAATAAGCCTTGCCCTGATCACTGCACCCTTTGGAATACAGCAACACAGCTGATGGATGTAGGAGAGGGGAAGGAACCCTGCTGCCCACTGCCTGCACAAGTGCCCATTGCCCTGGTACCAGGAGAGAAGGTACCCTTTCAGGCACGTCTGTGCCTTTTAATATCCTAAATTAGTGCCCTAGAGAAGTACCTAAAGAACAGTCTGGCACTGAGTCTGATATGTCCCTTCATCTCTCCTGCTGTACCCCATATATTCTATCAAAAAAAAAACAATGGAGATCTTGGCCTGGGAGAAGATTACAGATCTGCTAGTGAGGAACCAGCATCCATTGCCTCTCCTCCCTGAGCTCTCTGAATGTCTTCACAGGGGCTTGATGATTAACCAAGCTAAACCTGTGAAGACCTTATAATTTTCTTCACATCTAGTAAGGGAATGAGCAAAAAACTGTGTTCTGCTCCAGACAGGAACACTATAGGTGTCCTGTGGTGCCACTTGTTCTCCTTAAAGCTCTAGCCACTTTCAGCACTTTTTGATTTCACCACGGAGAAGTGCAGGAAAATACAAAGATCTAGTTACTGTGGACCTGTTTGCCAAGAAGCTCACTTCATCCACCTCAGGAAGCACTCATGGCTCCACCAGCTGCTGAACTTGTCCTGCAGCATGATTCCACATGCTATGGCCTCCAACACAGTACCACCTTCTTCACAGGCAGATACTGGAAGGTACTCATGGGGAGTAACTTCCAAGCCCAACACCTGTAAACTGTCAGGACACACTTTCCTGGCGGGAGAGTTTGTTGGCAGGGTCTTGAGGACACAACTAGGGCTAATTATCCCTGCCAAGGCTCCCAAGGCTGCCCTACCCTGTCCACAGCCCTGGATCCCATTTCAGCTCAGGTCAGGGCTGTTCGTACTTTGACTGAGGACTAAAATATTTTCAACAGGATGACACATATGTAACAGTTAGCTTTGTATTTGCTGGAGTTATTCCATAGTGATGGCCAAATTTTCCAGTATCTCTTCTGATTTCCTGTTTTAGGTATTATTTGTAATTGAAACAAGGGAAGACTGTCTCTTTGATACCTGTTTTACAAAGGATCATTCTCAGAGAATATGATCATTTCATTTTAACACTTCTAGTCAGCTGATATTGTCAAAGGATAAAACAAGCACATAGGATGAGTAAGAATGTCTGAATTTTTAATGTTCATTTCCAGGATTTTGTTTAATACATCTTTTATTTTGATCTATTTTTATGCTAGGAAATACTCCTATAATACTATGCCATAAACAATATTATTGAGCCTTTGTAAAAACAGGGTTCCTTGCAATATAGTTGGTACTGAATAACAACAACCAAAACAAAATAACAGTTCTTAATTTGCCAAAGCAGAAAATACTCACAATGAAGTATAAAGCACAGAGAATGTCACACTTATATTAAATTTCCCCCTTAAGTACGAATTTTAAGCTGTTTTTCACAAGATTGGATATCTTTATGTCCTCCATCTATAGCATTTCTAATTGTTTGCAGCTGAGGCTGACTTAAAGTGGTTAGTAATAAAGTGCCTACTTCATCACTACTAAACTCACTCCACAAGCTGCTCTCAGCTTTATGAGATCCTTTTATTTCCTGCAATGTTTGGGGTGGAGAAAGGAGAGAGAAGAGGCTAGAGGGATATTCAACAGAGGTCTTTGGTAGTTGCCAAAGAAAGGTGTAATGAGATAGACTGTGCCTTAATATTTTCATCCTGGGACAGTTCAGAGAACCATTGCTTCCCTGCAAAGAAAGCTACAGAGAGAGATTGTAGAAATTGCCTGCAGACACTTTCAGTTGTGCTCTCTTGCACAGTGTAGACCCGTCTTATTTGCTGAACAAGTGGGGTGAATCCTGTCTTTTATCCATTCAGGTGGATTCAGCCCTTGACAATGCCCTCTCTATAGGATATTGCCTAATTATAGTTCCTGAAGCCAAAATAGTGTTATGCAAGTCACAACCTCCGAATAACGACTGAAGTAGGATTAAAAAAATTTCTGACTTTAGACAAGTCATCCTTACAGCAGCTGAAGGAAATGAGTGCAAAGCAGAGCCATGCTGAACTGTAAACGCATGTTGTACCCTTCAGAAACGGTGTACTAGCATAGGTATGGGAGAAAGGGAAAGAGTTAGTAGAAGGGTAACTGCTTAGTGGTTTCAGCAGATTGCACCTAATTCTTATCAGATTTCAGACTATTTTGTCTCGTACCTAGGCATCTCTGCTGTGTATTGTGGTAGGCTAAGCACATGCTTTCCTAAGAGGGCTGAGCAACCCAGAAGGAAGATATGCTGTGGTGAAGGGGACCACGAAGGAAGGTGAATGCTACCTGACACCTAATCTTTTTTGAGATGAAGAAAGAGGCAGTATTTAAAAAAACACCACTTTCTGGTATTCCTTTTGCCTAACACTGTTGTCTTAACCAGCAGCTGGGCAGCCCTTCTAAGGTACCTACTGTAAGGTACTCAGTCTTACTCCTCAGGTTACCGTAAATCACATCAACCTCCTTTTCCTTCCTTTTCCATTATTTTGTGAACTACCATTGTATTATTAAAAGCTGGAAGTCTTAGTATTGTAGCAAAGTTTCATATAGAAATGATCTCACTTTCTAAACAACAAATTTACCACAACAAGCTTTCATTGTCTGCCCTGAAGGAAAAAGTATAGTAAAAAGTCGTATGTCAATTCTCAGGACAATTACAAGCTGAGGTACAGAATGTGCACATTTCTTTAGCATTTGAAAGAAGGGTAATATTCCAATTTATTTTTCATGCAGGAACTTATAGTTAAGTGAGCCACCTCAACGCTCTCCAAAACCAAAGAATCCCGGGATTTGCACTCTCTGCATCTGCTTTGGTGAAAACACATGTAGAGTTTTGCTGCCATAACAACAAATATGTCCATCCTGATTTCACTCTTGAGAGCATGGAGGATGAAAAAGCATTAAGTTACTTTAGCTATAGGATGACAAGTGCCACTGAGAGGGTGAAAAATTTGTTCATTGTTTAGAATTATAGATCTGTTCTCAAGAAGAATGTACATTTATTTCATAAATTGTTCACAGACAGTTGCAGTTAGTGCCTTAAGAGCATATCAAATTCCAAACATTCTGAGGAAAAAATTACAACTATCTTTTCAATAGTTTGTTTTGATATATTTTTACACACCAAAGTGATTTATGGGATGTTGATGGGAGGGAGTGAGAGACTGGCAAAGTTCCTCTTCACTTTTCATAGAAAAATAGAAATTCATCTGGAAAACATTAATGCAAATTAGGAACAATAGCTTAAGGTGTTCTATTTGTAGATTAACATGTATATGCTTCACTATGCAGATCAGCTGCTAATTCTGCAGATGGAAGTCAAAGTACAGGAGGGAATAAAAAATGGAGGCAAGAAAGAAATTTGCTTTCATTTAAAAGAAGTATTTTTTTGGTTTTGTCTTGAAAGAAGAGATATATTTAAAGATTTTTTTTAAGATCTTTACTATTGTTTGATATGTTTTCTTGCTGAAAGTCAAAGTTCCAGTAGCCAAAATCCTGTATTTACAAGTAGTATTGTGGAAAAAGATTTCTGTGTGGTGTGGAATTTCATTTATCTGATCAACTTATCAAATGTTACATTTTGCAGATGTAGAAACCCTGAAAGGGGATATTGCCTCCGCTGTAATTTAGGAGTAAAGTACAGCCAACTTGGTAATCACCTGAGGTCTTTAAAACACCTTTGTGGAACATCAAGTATTCCAATCTAATCCAGCTGAGCATTGTAGTGGCCTAGACAGACGCTACCTACCCTGAGAGCCAGACACAATTTAATGTCATTAAAATTGTGTATTATTCATATATAGTATGTTGGGGCTTACATATTAAAGAAGTAAAACATTTCCCAAAGGGAGCACAACTGCTTACTGGTAAGACTGCCTGGAACTTCAGTTACTGTGACGCAAGACAGTGCTGCTCTTTGATATGTAAACAAAGATTTAAGATTATAACTCACTTTTTTTTTTCTGTTGCACACTGTTGGTTGATCCTTTCTCAGTGTTGGGGTGGGTTTTTTTGCCTGACAGAGATTCCTAGCTGAGATTTTATGTTGTGCAGCGTCACATAGTGACCAAGTCACTTGTCCTTAAAAAATTCCTCTGCAGTGCTTATCTTGAAGAATAAAATTATGATTCTCTGCAAAGAAAGTGGGGATTTCAGTAGAAAACTTGGCAGCTACTAACAGTCCACTGAAAGCTGGGACTACTGGCAGATCCTATTATTTTTCCCCTCTTGAGGCATTCATTCTCAGCTAGCAGCTACTCCAGATGACCCTCTAGATTAGCCCAAGGTGCTGTGCCACCCAGGGCTTCTCTATTCTGAGGTTTGTTCAGCAGTGCCTGTTCCTAATCTCATCCTCTTTAGCTATAAACTAGTAAAAGGAAAGGAAAAAAATGTCCATGTGGTTCCCAGAAGAGATACTTGATACAAATATTGTGTAGATACTCCATTTTTTGTTTTGTTTTCCCACTTTAAAGGTAAAATTGCAGATGAGCCAAGAACCTCACAATCAAAACTAGATTTTTTTTCCAGATTTCACACTTGTACATAAACATACAGAGAGCCAGAAATAACTTCAGAACGTGACTTCTTGTCATTAACTGATGCTTAGATAGAAGATTTGTGATGAAATGTTTTCTATCCAAAAGGTGGAATGTGACTGCTTTCCTAGTCCTTGTACTGTTCAAAAGAGTTTGTTTTGCGGGAAGTGGCTGATCATCTCAAAACAAATTTATTACATAGTAGAAGTTTAATGTAGAGTAGGGAAAAAAGTATAAAAATATTATAAATTACTTAAAACAAATGAAAAAGAATGTGAACAGAAGAAAAAAAATATCAGAATATCTTTGGTCTCATTTGGACCTAGGGAAATTAGAGTTTAAAGAAAGATGAGTGTGAACAGTATTAGACCTTGTATCTGTAATGTATCATGGATGAGAATCTTTGGTTCCATATATAAAATATGTAACACCATTTTAATAATGAAGTTAAACATTCTTAATACACTGCAAAATCAGTAATATTGTCAGTGATACCTTGTATAGATCAGTATTTTGGATAATGTCCATTTGATTTAGATGTGTTTATCCCCAAAAATTATGTTCTAAAATGCAACTACAGCAACTTAAAAAAAAATAAATAGAAGTTTAAGTAAATCATGAAAAATAAGCTTTTCTAGTAGGAAGAACTGGGTTTGAAGAGTAGTTCCTTTGTTACTATCTTGATATCACATTGAGAAAACAGTAAATGACAAAGTCATTCTCAAATGAAGATCTGATTTGTTCAACAGTGCTGAAAAACAGGGACAGCTTTTTCAAGGGCATCTATAGATGCTGCTGTAGTTTTCTGACAACTGAGCAAATAAAAAATTATGAAGGTGTTTTGTAATATCTCAGGTGTGCCAGTGTAAGGAATCCCAGAAACTAACGGCTCTTTCAGCATCTATGCAATCACACTACTGAAATAAAGAAAATAGTATTGTATCTCAGAACTTCTTTCTAACGCTTTCCTAAGATTCCCTTTTCCTTGCTGCTGTCATAAATGACAGTTAATCCAAATTCTCCACATGATTTTTATTTCCTTGTGTTGTATAACTTCACCCCAAAATATACCTCATGTCAATTTGTTTCTTAATTGAATCTGGTAGACAAAACACTTAGTTTTACTTTTCTAAGTTCAACCTGAGTTGTCCTAAAACCACAGTTCTTTGATCAGCTGTAAATCATCAAAAATGCACTAATATACCTACTGATCAACTGAAAACCGTCTTTCTTTACCATCATGCATTTTGAAATCTCCAGTATGTTCCTTAAGCAATAAACCAATGGGTTACATCACTTTAGAGTGAAAAAATACCTGCAAAATACTTACCTGAAGAAAAAGAAATCTACAGAATAAAATTGTATTTTAATTGCATGTCATGCAGTTTCTAGTCATGCAGGACTAGAAATCATAAATCATTCTCACTGTTGCTCAACATGACACTACATAGGATCATATCTGCTCATAATCATAATTCTCTACCATTTCATTGCTAACAAAATACCCAAAGAAGCATTTTCATTAACAATTACAATAACAGGAATATAAGCATATTTGGGGTATTTACCTGGACCTTCAAGCAGCCATCCATTGCAGATCACTTTATGCCATAGTAGAAATTCAGAAATTAACTGTAAGCTGAAAATATCCTGGTCCATCTAATGCCTCTTACAGTTGGAACATTGAAATATGAGGATACAGAGTACCATTTGTAGACAAAAGTGCTGCTTAATGTGTTTGCTGTTTCATCCATTCAGAAATAGTTTAATGAAGCACCGTTCCAAAGAGGGTTCGAAGGGATGTCGGGACTGAAACCAAAACACCACTGAAAGCTCAAAAAAACCAATATTTATTACAAAGAAGTGGCCAACAAAGCAAGAAACCGATAGATAGAAAAGAGGAGGGAAATAAACCCTCAGTAAAACTCTACAAACACCCAGGTGTAACTTACGAGGTTATCTTACCAACTCCGAATACCAAGGATTCTCTGTAGCAGCTGCGTCCTTGGAGGGTCCGGCTCAACATCGCGGGCGTCCCCACAAAAGGCAACGTGGTCCTTCGTGTGAAGTGTGAGCTCCCCGAGCATTAGCCACCTACTTTTTTATCCAATTTTCCGGTGACATCTACCTGGGCAGGTGTGGCCAGCACCGCCCAGCCAGAGGCCCTCAGTCCCTCCCCCGTTACGTCAGTGGTGCCCCTTCTGCACACGTGTGTGGACATTGGAATTCCCCCCGTGCCTGCGTGATGTACCTTGGAGGGTCTTCTCTTAATGAGTCTCAGGGCTTACTTCATCACCCTCCCCTTCACTTTCTCCTTCAAATGCCCTTGGAGGGCCATCAGCCAGTAGTGAGAAATCAATTAATTTTAGTTAATGCAAAGCGCTGCCTTCAAGGACGAAGTTCCCGTTTATCAGGCCTTGTTTTCCCATAACTTGGCAGGAAAAGTACAAGCCACAGGTGGCTGGGCCAAACATAGACCAACAATAGCAGTGTCTAATTAAGTGTGGATACAAGCACCCAGGTTAAAAATGTCAATACTGACATCAGTTGTTTTGGAGAATGGATTATCCATATAACCTTTCAATGCTCAGTATTGTGTAACTTAATAGTCCTGGTGGAGTAATATGTTTTTATCTACCTAAAAGAGGGGTTTTTTGTTTGGTTGGTTGGTTGGTTGGTTTTGTTTTGGGTTTTTTTGTGTTTTTTTTTTTTCTATTAACTATTGCAGGAATCTAGAGAGAACTTGGGAATTTCTAAATTTCAGTCATGCTTCTTGTCCTATTACTTTGGTATATATTTAATAAATGCTGGGAGATTTGTTTCAAAACGCTAACTAAAGCAAAGTCTGTAAACTTTTCATTCTTTCATATATAGAGTACAGGAGACACTTGCAGTGGAGTCTGAATGGGTTTTAATGGGCTCCTATATGGCAGCTTCACTACCTTTAAACGTCCACATTTAGTATTCTTTACACAAGTCAAAGTTCAAACTGAGACTTGAGAAAATATGATTTAGTTCCTAGAATTTTACTAACTCTGTAAGGATTTTACTTTCTCTATGGAAAATAGCAGAGTAGTTACAACACAGGGGTTTTTCCCTGGTTTTTTATATTCTTACATTTCAAGAAAACAAAAGATGCTTTCAATCTTGGCAAAATAAGAATTTATTTTTCAACAAAAGTGGGCAGATATTAACCTATGGGACAAGAGAAATGCAGTGATATTCTGTTCAAAGCCACCATACAGTATTTATCTATTCAGTAGGAATAAAATAAAAAACATTTATTAACATTGAAAAATGTTATTTTTGAGGTGATAGGGAGATCTTGTTGCAGATGGAAGCCTGATGCCCGTGAACCTGTTTGTAAATACAGACATAAAACTATAAGTTTCATACCCATTACCTTTACAACAATAGACACAGGTGTAGCAAATATGGGAAAGAGCTGTAGCTGGAGATAATAAAATATTCAACCCACGTGTGGTTGGGCCTTCTTTGAGTTTTCAAAGGAGCCAACAGTAAAGACTCCCCACTGGGATCCTTGATGTAATACACATAACTGATAATTTTAAGAGAAAGAAGCACTACATAATAAAATCTAAATGCCTGTGCCTGTGGTTGACATATAGTTGTCTAGACCAAGACTGCTTCATCACTTACTGGAGAATGTTTAAATTTTGAATGTAACTGTGAAATTAAAATTATCTTGCCTATGACATAGTGTTTCACATTTCTTTCACTGTTTTCATGAGTTCTTATAATTTCTTTTGAAACCTCCATATGTCTGTGGTAAAAGACAATAGATTAATTATGCATTACTTTTGCTTAGATATATCTAAAATTCTTTAATAGAATTACTTAATTTGTGATAGTTTTAAATAAAAATGATAATTTAGTTTCAACCCAAACAACATATTTAACATACCAATTGTGCTTTACTATTTCATAACTTTACCAAGCACTGTTCATGCACAGTTACTATTCCTTGTGCTTCTTAGACAACCATGATACTGACACTGGAAAGGAGGAAAGTGTCAGGAGTGGATATATATAGGAAAAAGAGACAAAGACAAGAAACTGGGGGAAAAGGGTATGGAGTAGAAATAACAGAAGGAAACAGAAGAAAAGAAGAGAGAGAATACAAAGAGGTAAAAGAAGACAACACAAGAAGAAAGACGAGACACTGTCTTTTCTTCTCAACACATGAGACATAGTATGTTGTGGATGAGATGAGTAGAAATAATTGTTTTAAGAGAACACTTAAAATCACTATGGAAAAATAAAACCTACACAAAATTTTGGCTTCCTCTACTAGGATATCTCAGAAGTATGACCACGTGACAAGCTGAAGTTGGATTGCTCTGGCTATAAATGAAACAAGGTCCCAATGGGGCCTTTTTGTATTCATAGAGGATATAATACATTTTGCTTTATATTAGTTTGCACTGCTATGCTGGCTGTGCCTTTCAAAATTAGATTTGCTGAAAGAAAACATGATAGTAATTTCAAGAATGCAATCTACAGTGAAAAGACATCAGAACAATACCTAAATTTAGTTTTATATTGTTTACTTGAAATGTCTTTGAGTCTCTTAAGTGTCATCTTGTACATAGTATTGAAAACTTTTCTTATTATTTTTCTGCCTCATGTATTTCTGCCTTTAATATTTTCTGTTGACCCTACAGAGATGTAAGTAAACATCTGCTCTGACTCAATGGCACCAAATCATGGACAGAGATTTAGCAGATGCCAAAAGCAGGTTAAAAAACTCAAGCTGGTCAAAGCAATACAGGCTAGTGCCTATTTCAGAACTGAAAGGAATAGCTGAGGCTAGAAGAGATCTCAGAATATCTTTAGTCCAACCCTGAGCTGAAAACAGTGGCCGCTCTGGGGTCAGACCAGGTTGCTCAGACATTAGTCTATTTGGGTCTTTCTGCTCAAACTCTATGGAGTTTCAGCTTCTCTGACACCACTTCTATATACCTAGGAAATATTTATAGATTCCTTCCGTGTGGTCTGTCCCTGCTTCCAGCCTATGTGCTGCCTTTCTGCATCAGGACTCTAGCTATCCTAGCCAAGCCAGTCTCCTGACATGGGTTGAGAAGTGATAATTCAGATCAATTTCCTTGTAGTATTTATAAGGAATGGGTTTGTCACATCAGAGAAAAGGAAAAAAAAAAATAGAAGAAAACACACATACACAAAATCAAACAAAAACACACAAAAAAAAAAAAACAGCAAAAAAAACAACCCAGCAGAATAAATGTCCCTATTGCCTGAAATGATCTTGTTTTCGATTTAATGCCAATAGAAATTATTTGTTTGGCCATAGAATTCCTTGCTTTCATGGGATTCAAATGTGATGAAATAGTGTACTATTCTGCATGGCTTAGTTTTGTGTTTTCAGTGAGATCCTTGGGCACCTTAGTAAAACATTACCTCTGTCCACATTGCTATGAATAAAATTAGGCCCATGTTGCCCCAAATTAATATATCTGAAACACAAATGAGGATGCTCTGTTAATAAAAAGCACAAAGGGGGACAGATAAGTAGGGCAAACTATAAATAACACACTTTTCTTCCCAAGGACCAAGAAAAATCATTCTTGCAGCAGGACAATGTTTTCTTAAAGGCCTTCCAGCTTTCCCAAGCTTCTTAGCCTTTGAGACCCAATGTCCATCTGGATGCCACCCATCACTTTTGTGAATAAGCCAAAATCTGTTTTCCTGAAATGCAGAGTCTGCACCCCATTACTTTCCTTCCTTACTCACCTCAGGACCATCAGCTCCCATATTTATTGTCACTACAACCAAGGCTACTGGACACACTACTCCAGATGTGGCCTCACTAGGGCTGAGTAGAGGGACACAATCACCTCAAGTTTGTTAATATAAATTTTTTGGACTAATTTATTAAAATTAGTTTGCTGTGTTTTCAGTCAGGATAAGTTATTCCTTACACAGCCTCAAATGGGTTATTTACCAACCCTAACTGTAAAGAAAGTAATAAAATATTCTGCAGTTCAGAGAAAGAGTGATCAAGGGAAAACTTGAATTTTAGACAGCTGATTGTGCCTATATCCCCTTCAGGCTGCTCAAGAATCATCAAACCAAAGAAAAATTTGATCTTAGATTTTAATTATAGATAATTCAATGACCACTGCAAGCTATCTAGTCAGATCTCCTACTAAATGTGCAGTCAACTTCAAAGTTATATTAGATTTGGCTTGCATCTTGATTGTCTGAGCTATTAACATTCCAGTCTCTCACACTTCTGGATACTTACTTCTCCTTGGATAGCTGCAAAATAGCACCACCTTTATCTCACCTCAAGTCCCTGTCACAGTCCAAATCAGTGAGCATATTTGGGGAGGGGTGGGTTTAGGTTGCTTCTTTGCAGTTTTCTACAGTGGACAGAAATCTTTCAGTGATTTTAACAATGTTTAAGCCATTTACCATTTTCAGTCTCTCACAGTCAGACTTTTCTACTCTGTCTCAAGAGAAGGGAGAGGAAACGGTCTGAAGTTATTCCAGGGGAGGTTCAGATTAAATATTAGGAAACATTTTTTTACTGAAAGACTGGTTAAAGATTGGAATAGGTTGCCGAGGGAGGCGGTGGAGTCAACTCTTTCTTCAAGTGTTCAAGGGCTGTCTGGTTGTAGCACTTGGGGATATGGTTTAGGGGTGCTTATGGTGTTACTGGATTGACTGTTGGACCAGATGATCTTGAAAGTCTCTTCCAACCTTGATAATTCTATGATTCTGAGATTACCCAGGACATTGTCCAGTCTGGTGTTGGGTATCTTCAAGGATAGACTCTACAAACTCTCTGAGAAGCCTGTTCCTCTGTTTGACCACCTTCACAGTGACAACTTTTCTCCATATGTTCAACTGGAATTTTCTTTGCTTAAACATTTGTTTGTCTTTTTCCTTGGCCATACATAAAGAGTTTGTCTTTGGTCTAAATAAACATTAGACAGTTAAGGGATTGAAGAAGATTCCCACAGAGCCTTCTTTTGTCCACGCTGAACATTCCCAAAAGCTTTCAAGCTCTCATATGACACAACAAAAATCAGAAACTACAGACTAAGGCACACTAGGCATTTAAATGTCTTACTGGATGTTGTGGCCTGAATTATTGGACTTGCTGCTATTCTATAGTTATAACTATAGTAATAATTAACTCAACTTTGATCCTGAAAGGATCTGTTGAAAAGTTGAACAATTTTTAGTTTAAATGTCTTGACTCTATGTCTTTTACAGATTCACTTTCATTTTCTTGTCTGTCTTATGGTAGAAACGAAGTGTAATTTGTTGCAGTTGACATTCCTGTGCATCGAGCATTAGGAAGCATTAGGAATTCTTCAATTTAACAATCCATACTAGTGAATTTTGTGTTGCTGTGAATATAGAATATCTGATATTTTTAGCTGTAATTTCTGAAGTTTGAACTATTTTAATTTTCCTAATTTCAGCAAATGAAAAGTATCACTTAAGCTATCATATATATACTTTTTGTTCTACATATAAGATGTTTACATTTTCTTTTACATGCACTTTTACTTAGTTTCTGTAATATTAAACTAAAGTTACTTTACATCATTTTACAAAATAATATTCTTGACTATATCTACAGAGGTATTGACATGACCAAGGATTACTTCTCCTGCCTCTGGAAAACCCTGACCTGTTTGTAACTAAAATACTCAGAAAAGGCATTCATGTCTGACACTCTTGGAGGGCTCTGGGTGATAAAAAAAAAAGTATCTATATTTAACCCAGTAAGTTACTTTTTAAAAAACTGTCTAAGATTTCTTAGTCGGCACTGTACTTTCCTTACACTGTTTTGTTTCCAGTTTATTTGAACTAATGTTGAGATATTAATCTGACCACCCAGATTCAGACAGCTTCTGTATAAGAAGAAAGACTGTCCACAAAGGATAACTAGAAAAGTTTCCTGAGACATATTGCTTGTTCCTGCAGACAGAGTAAAGGTGTTCAACAAAATGGATGAAGATTACTACCAAGAGAAAACTAAAAGAGAAAACTAAACCTCCTATATTCTGTTTATTTTAGAGAAAAAAAAAAAAAAAAGAGAGAGAAAGATATAATTTGTCCAGCTGGCAAGAAACTACTACTATATAGAAAAATAATATATTTATTCTGCTTCTTTTTCTCCCATTTTTAATTGTTTCTGCTTGCTCTATAATACTCAGAGCCAACAGGTCAGCATGTTCATAAGGATTCAATCTAGTTCTCTGTGCACCAGGGAGTTTACTTCAGTGTTCTTTGAACTGAGATTAATAGCCTAGCTAAACCTTTCTGATCCTGCCATTTTGAAATGCTTTTAGGAATATCCAGCTGAACTCACTTCCCTATAGAGACCTCCTCCACCTTCTACTTCTTGACTTCCATCAGAATTTTTTTTAAGAGTGAAAGGATTCTACTGGGTTCAGATTTCACTGCAGTTAACCTTTATTAATAATAGAAGGAGAAAGTGAAGAAAGTGTGTGATTCTTTGTTTCCTCATAAAACTGATTTGTTTCCTGGGTGAGTTGAATGAAATACATACATATTTATAGGAATATAATATGTATTTAAGCTATCTTGTGTTGACATTAGATTTCTTGCCTAGTACAGCTTCTCCAGAAGGAAATACTCCCTGGTCAAACTCACCACTTTCACAGAAGGTTTCTGTAACACCGGTCCAGGCATCTGAGTGCTGAATGGAGCTTTGGGTGTACATGCATAGTACGCGGGTGGGATGGAAGAAACCAGACACTTGCAGAAGTGCAGTCATTCTCTGCTTGATGTAAGTCATCACACTAGTGTTGGGACTGAGGCATTTTGCTTCTAGATGAAGAAATATGTAGTTATGATGTCTTGTGAGACTGCTTAGAAGAAACATCCTCCGCTCTTTTAAACTGGGAGACAATTTCCTATGTTCTCTCTGGCACGTGAGCATACAAAGAGAACTCTTGGAAAATCACAACCTGCACTTAACTCTGTCTCAGCAGAAGGCAAAGAGAGTTTTACAGTGATCTCAGTAGGAAGAGAGAGCAGGAAATGTCAAATGCATTTTTGAAGCACCACTCCCTCATTTTATATGGGTGGCTCAAAATAAGAAGAACTGAAATTTACATAATTCAGAGTGTAGGCACTTTATGTAGGAATTCCATTTCATTCTGCTTCAAATTCAGTTACACTGAATCATGTTTCCCCAAGCAGCAGATGTTTCCCAATCTAACAAGTTTGACACATCTCTAAGTGTGATCCACAGGCTCCAAATGTCAACTACTGTGCATGTCATCTTGAAATGTACTATTGAATATTTTAAGCTAAATACAAATCTTGGACTTTCAGGTGCACAATCCTAGAAGAAACGCTGTCCCTAGGGGGACAGTGTGGCACAGCACAGAACAGCTGTGGAGATGGCAGTGGCTTACTCAGTACATTTCCATATAATATGCTTCATTCACGGACAACTTCCTAGGCTTAGACCTTTAAGATGAAAATAAAATAAAATTACATAGGCTTCTTTTTTATACTGTCAAACACAAAGAGTGGAGATGGGATTTCTCACACTGCCAATGTGGGTCTCTTGGTTGTCCTTACTGAAGTGAGTAGTAACATTCACTACAGAGGTGAATAAGTGGAACTAATGATGAATGTTTAGTGGATTTCTTTTTTTTTTTTTTTAACCAGGTATGTTATTTTCCATTTCATCTCTTACCAGAGGTAAAATATTTTCATATTATAGGAACAAAAAACAATTTTTTTCCATATTTTTTGCTCAGAAACAGAAGATATCAAGGTTCCGCTGCAGTACCATAACCTGATACAGTTTTGAATCTGTACCTCCTAAAAACAGCTGCCAGTCTGAAGGCTGATTCTTCAACTCAAAGAAAGTTTCTTTGATTACAGTAGAGAGATGGGAAAATACACAAAAGACCAGTTTTATTATCAGACCCACCCAGCACAGGTTTAGGAAGGGCAGGTCCTGTCTGACCAACCTGATCTCCTTCTACGATCGGGTGATGCGCCTGGTGGATGAGGGGAAGGCTGTGGATGTGTCTATCTGGACTTCAGCAAAGCCTTCGACACCATCTCCCACAGCATTCTCCTGAAAAAGCTGCAGCCCATGGCTTGGACAGGGGCACTCTGTGCTGGGTTAGGAACTGGCTGGAGGGCCGGGCCCAGAGAGTGGTGGTGAACGGGGCTGCATCCAGTTGGTGGCCGGTCACTAGTGGTGTCCCCCAGGGATCAGTGTTGGGCCCAGTCCTGTTTAATATATATATTGATGATTTAGATGAAAAGATAGAGTGCACCATTAGCAAATTTGCAGATGACACCAAGCTGTGGGGGAGTGCTGATCTGCTGGATGGCAGGAGGGCTCTGCAGAGGGACCTGGACAGACTGGAGAGCTGGGCTGATTCCAACGGGATGAGGTTCAACAAGGCCAAGTGCCGGGTCCTGCACTTTGGCCACAACAACCCCCTGCAGCGCTACAGGCTGGGCACAGAGTGGCTGGAGAGCAGCCAGGCAGAAAGGGATCTGGGGGTGCTGATTGACAGGAAGCTGAACATGAGCCAGCAGTGTGCCCAGGTGGCCAAGAAGGCCAATGGCATCCTGGCCTGGATCAGGAACAGTGTGGCCAGCAGGAACAGGGAAGTGATTCTGCCCCTGTACTCAGCACTGGTGAGGCCACACCTGGAGTGCTGTGTCCAGTTCTGGGCCTCTCAGTTCAGGAAGGATATTGAGGTGCTGGAGCAGGTCCAGAGAAGAGCAACCAGGCTGGTGAAGGGACTTGAGCACAAGTCCTTTGAGGAGAGGCTGAGGGAGCTGGGGTTGTTTAGCCTGGAGAAGAGAAGGCTCAGGGGAGACCTCATCAGTCTCTACCACTATCTGAAAGGAGGTTGTAGCCAGGGGGGGGTTGGTCTCTTCTCCCAGGCAACCAGCAGTAAGACAAGAGGGCATGGCCTTAAGCTGTGCCAGGGGAGGTTTAGGTCAGACATTAGAAAGAAATTCTTTACAGAGAGAGTAATCAGGCATTAGAATGGGCTACCCAGGGAAGTGGTGGATTCTCCATCCCTGGAGGTTTTTAAGATGAGGTTGGACATAGCACTTAGTGCCATAGTCTAGCAACCGCGGTGGTGTTGGGTCAAGGGTTGGACTTGATGATCTCAGAGGTCCTTTCCAACCCATCTGATTCTATGATTCTATGAAAAGGAGGATCTCTCCATATTCACTCTTGAATGTATAGTAAATATAGGTTTTATCAGAAAATTTCAAATTTGTTCCTGAATCTGTTAGAAAGCCCTCCCAGAGCTGAGGAAGCAATGGATTGAGACAAGAATGGTCACAGTTACAGAGAAAGGATAAGTGTGAGCTTGCACAAGAAATAGGTACCCAGGGAAATCAAATCAATCCGAATGGTGCAAAACATCCCCTTGAAGCAGTTAGTGTGCAATGGGAATAGCAGTTACCTTTATTGTTTACACACGGTATCTTCAGCAGCTTTTGACTAGAAGGTTTCATAGATTGAATTCAAACAATACCATGTTTCAATGCTCAGAAAAGTCTATCTTCAGGAAATGACTCAGGTATAAGAGGTTTAGAGACTGTCAGAGAGTTCTGAGCAACTCTGCTGAAACCTAAAGATACTGACCAAGAAACCCGTGTCTAAATATGGAGAACAGGACAGGCATAAGTACTAGGAATAGCACAAAGAAAGCATGCATTTTCAAGAAAAATACCTAAATCCCACTAAGTCAGAACATTGGTATAAATCTGGGTAGACAAACTAAATGCATGATGGAATTATGTTAGTCAGACTATACATGGAACACTTGAAAAATATTACCATCCTTTCCCCATCCCACCCACCTCCAACCTCCCCAAGAAGAAAAGGTACCTGATCCCTGTGTCAGTTATATTGGATAAGTTCAGACATCACTGACTGACTGCAGAACTCTGGGGGAAAAACTATTGCTTTCCAGATACCTGGAAATTTGTGTAATACAGTGAGAGGGAAAATGACACAAGAACTACAACATAACTGTTTCAAGGACACAGTGTGCCTGGTTACAATATCCTGGGATATATGAGGGATGAGCAGAGATCAGTGATTCAGCAGGACAGTATTTAAGGCTAATTCCTGCCAAGGACAATATTGCTAGCTAATGTCCAGATCACTATTGTCAGTGGACTAACATATTGCTGCAGTTGAATAGGAATGGTTTGCAACAGAACTTGAGAAGTTATGTACAAAAAGTCCATCTGGTACACTTGAGGGAGAGATAAAAACAAATCCTCCAGACACAATGTGACCATAGGCACAAGAGAGAGGTTTTTGAGAGCTGCTGCTATCTACCCCCAAATGACTTCAACATATGCTTTAAAACTCCATTGCTAGAAATTTGTTGTAAGCCACAAAAAATGAGTTTAAAATTCACATCAGTGACTTTTTACTCAGAGTTGGCTTAGACTATGGAAATACAACATATGAATGAGAGTTGGATAGACAGGAAGAACAGAAAGATGTTGGATAGACAGGAAGCATAAGCCAGAGCCATTACATGTGGTTGCAGGCTTCCATTTGGAGATTTTAATACTGTGTTCTGCATCATCATACAGTCAGCAAACAAGTCATATTCCACAATGTGCTGTTCATTAATTGCACTTCTATTCTGCTTGGAGAATATTAATGATTATGTTTTACAGGAATGGGAGGCTTTACTACCACTTCTGAATGATAATGTAGTGCAGTAGAACACTTCAGCACACCAAAGAAAATGTTGAAAATGCTATCCTGTCTTGTTACATGGTCTACCATTGCCAAATCAATGATAGTTTTTCTGACCATGACAAGAAATTTCAATATGGGGCATGAGAATATGGGACACTTAAGCTAATGATATAGACATTTTGTATGTGACAAAAACACAAAATAGAAACAAGAGATTTACTGTATTTCATACAGTAGGATAGTTACAAGTTGTCTTGGTTTTGTTTTTCTTACTCTACATAGATATTTCTTCCCAATTACATGTTAACATAGCTTTTTTAAACATGCAAATAGGATAAGTATTATACTGAAATAATGATATTCATTCCATCCTCCCCTCCCTCCTCTGAAAATTGGACGTACACAGCCTGCACTTGCGAGTTAATTTTAGGCTGAAACAAACAATTTTTGAACCTTTAAACTCAGGAAGAGAATTCTTTGTCTCTGAGTAAGACGTGATCATTCAGGCATTTTCACGTGGTGTGCCTGTTGAATGTTGTCTTTGCAAGTAAACAGACCCCTAAACTTAGAACATCTGTCCCCTCAGGAAGCTAATATCAACACTGGGGAATATTTTATCCAAAAGATGCATGTTTAGTGGATGACTGAGGAAAGAATACAAAGGCTTGCTCAGTAGATCACTCTCTGTTCTGGCAGAAAATCATACTAAGAACATTGTGAACATCTATCAAGTGGATGAATGTGTGTACTCTGACTGAAAGTCACTTCTGCACTCTCAGTATAAATGATTTGTATTCAGTACTCCTTACAGCTGAGGAACAAGCTACTACTGCATGCAAGTTTCTTCAAAATCCTTTCAGCAGGATGAAATTGTGTCAAGAGTTACCACAGGGCACTTCATACTAAACAAAACATAAATGTGTTTTGTAATGTGCTTCAACACCAGCATTTTCAGAGGACACTGGATCTCTGTAGCATCCAGAGAACTGGAACTAAAAGAGCTGGATTGATGAGCCCAACAGGTAACCTGAAGGTTGAGCAATTCCTGGCTCTTGAGCCCCAGTAAGCTGTTAAATCTCCTTCCTGTGAGGTTTTCAAAGGTAAGCTGTACAGACAAAAGCCCATCTGCTCTGATAAAACTGTCCCAGTTTCCACCTGAGTGGAGATTGGGACAGTCTGGGGCAGAACAACCCGTAGAGGTACCCTTCCATTAACGTTGCTATAATTAATTTTGGGATACAGATTGCTGTCTTTATATATGTGGTGAGGAAGAGAAAGAGCGCCAAGGACCAGAACATCTGTATATAGTAAAGGGTAGTGCTATCCCAGAAGCAAAATTTTCTGGCTCACTTTAAATACATTCAGGCAGAAAGTTTGAACAAAGTTTTAAAGCATGACAATTCTGATAGTCTTTCAGTGGAAGTAAATGGAGGTAAAACAGTAACTATGATTAAAATGAGGCTTAAGAAGTTTGTGGAGCTTGTCTCATAAGGTGTTTTTGATGTAAAAGTCTGCATTTGGTGATATTTCATATAGATAGTACGTGTGGTGCTGGGAAATTCATGTGTGTGGTCCGAGTGCATATGTATGATTAGAACTTGTGGGGATTAGTTACAGAAGAGGGTTTAGGAATGTGTAATTGTTTACTAACCTTTGGTAAGACCGCAAAATCATGATTTATCAGTTCAATTCCTTATATTAATCCTGAATTTATAGTTATATATTTACTGGCTAATTATATGACATTAGTAATTCAATAAACATCTTTGATACTGATTTGATTTAAACTGTGTGAGTTGACAGTTTTCTCCCACAACAGTGTTCACCTGTCAATTTTCCTTGCATAAAATGGCCACAGTTATAGCTCCAAGATCTGATTTTAGTCAAAAGACTGATTGACTTTAGATCAGATTCAAAATTATGACAAGTGAAGGAAAATATACTAACAGTGAGCATATGGCAAGGGAAGCGAATGTTATTTAAATGAAAGACTATATAGAGTTAAAGCCCTGGGGCTTAGCATCAAATTAATGCAATGATGCAGCTTTTACATTCACGCCAGCTCATGTTTGTCCACATCATAAAGAGCAGCTACCTATTAGGTGTTTGCTCAATATCATTTGCATTCTGCCTTCAGATTTTCACCAAAAATCTTGGAAACAGTTCAAAGATGCAATTAAAAAAAAATAAATCTGAAAACATGCTAAGCTAGTCATGGATCTTTTAATTTCATTTTTAAAGTATATAATATATAGATACCTATTTTTGACTTTTTGGGGGGAGAAGCCAAACCTCTGATATACTACACTCAAGCTAAAAAGCAATTGTTAATTTAAATAATGATTTTACAATGCAGTGGTGCCTCTTTTTTGGCATATCTAACAGTTTTGAAGTTTCCACATGCCTAGTACACTTCAGCTGAGGTGAAAGGAGTGGCTCATTGTCAGTTTTCTGGTTTTTACATGCTTACTGGACTATGAATTTGTCTGGGTTTGCTCTAGTCAGTCACTTACTTCCCAGCATTTGTCTAATACCACTTCTTAGGAAGTTTGTCCTGCTTTTATGTGGTGGGGAAAATAGTATTCAGCCACATTCACCATGCTCTGCCAAATTCTCAGAAGAAACAATGGTGCTTTTCATTCTGAGACTACGCCTATACTACCAGGGATAGAGGAACTTCTGAATTCCTGGTTCTGAGCTGGACCATACCCCAATTACCTCCTGTTTCCATATGGGGCACAACCTGGGCTTGCACCAACCTTTCTTCTTCATGTCCGATTTTACACTGAAAAGAAATGTGTCTTCTGCAGCCAAAGGGAAACCAAACAAGTCATCATCTGTTGGATCAGGTTCCCAGACTTCTTACAGAAGGATGCAGGCAAAATGCCTGTAGTCACAGCTTTATCCTCTCTTTAGAAATCTGAGTGTCTAAACCCACATATTCCCTGTGAGTTCAATACGAAATGCCAGTTCTTTCATATCCAAGGTTAAAATGAACACTTTGAATGCATATATGCACTTAAAATGCGTAAATGTTTTTACCTGTGAGGTATTAGTTTCCACTCTAAGGACACGGTCACATGGTCTAAAGAAACTAAGTCTTTGACAATGTGACAAGTGACTGCTTCTCAACTGAGCCATTGTGTCAGACAATGTGTGTGTGCTTAGCTTTTCTCCTCAATTGTGAACTGAGACACATTCATTGAAGCTGCAAAATCCAATGAGAGATATAACTATTACAGCCACTGGGAAAATATGTGTGCACTGCAAATCACCCCACACCCATTTCATTGAAATGTCAAGATTTAAGAACATTACAAGAATTGGACCAGCCATAGGTCTTCTCCAGGGTGGCCTTCTTCAGTTCTCTTTCCCTTTTTTCTACCAGAAAACTGGAAACCAACAATTTTAAATGTAAGCCCTTAAAAACTATATCCTCATCGTTTCATTTGCTCTTGGATGACTGCCATAATTACATTGTTCCTATTCAGCAAGCATGGATCCCCCATATCTATTAAGGGAGTGCTTAGCTGCATGGTGACATATAGATCTCTCAGAAATTTTCAACCTATTACTTCTATCTAATACTACCTCTGCACATAACATTAGAGCAAATAATCACACCATTGCCAAAGCAGCACAATAAAATTAAAAGCTCCAGCAATATAAATAGCTTATAAACTTTTCCTGTTCCTGATTAACTCTTTCGCCACCTTCTTCTCTTTTCCGCTTATGACACTTTTCTGTTTCCTTCAGTTTCTCGCCATGTACACTATTTGGAAGATGCCTGGTTATTTAGGAATCTTGTAGGACTTGACCTGCAACTTCCCTAAGGCAAATGAATTCATCTCTTCTCTCCAGGTAACCTAACTCAAAGTGTAATCCCAACACTTGCAGAGAAGTTGTTTGGTTTGGTTTGGTTTGGATTTTTTATAATGGTCTTTTTTTTTAGTTGACTTTGACAGGAAAAGCAAAGTTTTAACAGAGAGCCTCAGAGGTACTGACAGAAACTTGATTCAGCAGCTTCCAGCAGTTTCCTTCCTTGACACCGTGGAGAATTAATAAAGAAATTCTTCTTTATCCTCACAGGTTACATATTTTTTGATAACAAGTTGTAAGTATTTGTATGCTTGTAAGTCAAAACTGAATTGTGCCATCCTTTTTTTCTTTTCTGATAGCTTATTTTTAATATAATTTATTTACCCTTTACAAGGGTCCTGGAAAGGTATGGTTTATTAATTTATTCTGCTCTTCAGTAATACTAAGCTTGAGAAAATTATCTTTCCGATTTTCGTGGGCAACTATAAGCAGGTCTGATGTCTGAGGCCTGAGGCTACTCCCTGTGGTGCTAGAGTCACTATCTTGGAGATAATGTTTTACTTTCTTTGTTAACTAAGCACTAGAGTTGCAGATGAGGGTAAAAAGTAACCTCAAACAGTTACGACGTAAGAATTACCAATATTCTGCCTAAGAACATTTTCAATCAACCGATGTAAAGATAATTTGACACAGTCAGTTTTATAGGTTTGAAAACCAACATTTATCTTTTTGAGTGCTGTGGACAAGTCCAGAATCTGTGATAACCTTTAGAAGCAGGAGAAACTCCTTGCTTGCAGATTACTTAATCTGTTTTCCCTTGTGTCTTGTGATCACTGTAACTTACATTTGCTTTCCACAAATCGCCATGTTTAACAGCTTAGGTTTGTCCTGGGATATGAGTTTAATAAAAGATATGGTGGAACAGAAAGCCCCTGTGATGAGGGAGGTGTGATACAAGGTTTTGGACTTGTCAAGGGATTTTTTTCCTCTTTGTAGGTCCTGTCTGAGTGGTCATTTTTCTACTTCTCACAATATAGCACAGCTGGACAGTCATATCCTTATAGCAGATGGCCACAGAAATGACACATTCTGTGATTTTTCTGCATATGACTTTTTGTTCTCTTTTTCAAAACTCTTCATAATAGAATGCCAATATGTAGTTCGTTCATCCATTTTCTATCCAAGGTTTTGCCAGCTTTAGATTTATTTTTTTACTGATTTTATTTTCTGATCTTTATTTCCTGAGGAGTGGCTGAGGTCACTTGATCTGTTCAGCCCAGAGAAAAGGAAGCTGAAGCGAGACCTCATTGCGTCGTTCAGCATTCTCACGAGGGAAAGCATAGGGTCAGGTACTGATCTCTTCTCTCTCAGGACCAGTGACAGGACCCTAGGGAATGGCATGAAGCTGAGTCAGGAGAGGTTTACATTGGATATCAGAAAAAGGTTTTTTCATCCAGAGGGTGGTTGGGCACTGGAACAGGCTCCCCACGGAGTGCTCAGAGCACCAAGCCTGATGGAGTTCAAGAAGCATCTGGTCAACTCTCAGGCACATGGTGTTATTCTTGGGGTGTCCTGCTCAGGGCCAGGAGTTGGACTTGATGCTCCTCATACATCCCTTCCAACTCAGCCTATTCTATTATTCTATGATTATATAATTCCTGAATTCTGAGATAAAATTCACCATGTTGCTGGAAACTCCTATTTTTTCCTGATCTTCTTTGAGAAACCATATTTTTAAAGGAAGCTTATTACCCTAGAAAGCTAAATAGCATTTTAAATGTTTCTAACATTTGCTCATTTTAACTTCCTATATAGGAAGTTAAGCTTAGCACATTTTTACATCTACACTTATTGCTTAATACATCTCTTGTTCTCAGACTAAACAGACAGTGGAAAGATGACCATTTTTGCTATGTTTATTAACTTTGTAAAACACTGTTGCCATTGACAGATGACTCCCAGAGAGTATAGTATTGTCCTAGTGTAAAGTACTCACCTATGTGTTTCTTCTTCACTATCAACTTCATTTGAGCTCATATTTCTAGGTGCTCACACTGTAGATTCCTAAAAAGGGAAATGAGAAAGATTGTTCTTCTGTCAGTCTTGCCTGTATCCCTAAAAGAAGAGCCTGATTGTACTTAAAGATCAGCGTCAAAACTGACTTTTGAATACATCACCCTAACTCTTCACTGCAGTTGTTTAGTAAAAGCAGATCTCCCTCTCTTAATCCTCAGGCTGCTGGAGCAACTTTGAAACATCCTCAAGCCTGGATTGCAGATATTTTAATACAGATTATGTTGCAGAAGGAAGCAGATGACAAAGCAAAACATTAGGACAAAATCTTGTAAGACAGTTCAAGTAATGTGTTTGTAAGTCTTCTAAGTAGTAACTGATTTTGCTGCTGTTCACCTTAGTGACCTCATCTTCAAAAGGCTAGAAAAGGAAGCCTTGGAGGAACACATTTAGTTCCTCTCCTATTTCCCAAAATCCTAAATTTAGACAGCCAGAGTATCACCTGGGTGTATCATCACTTTAGCAGAACAAAGTGCCATTACCAGGCTGTAATGAAGGTTTGGAATGGATTCAAACCTTTTAAGTTGCTTTGGAAAGAAAGTTCTTACTCAGTTAAAAATGCTAACTCACACCTGAAACCCTCTACCCCATGTTGAAAACACCTGAGTCTAGGGAAAACACCTGAGTCTAGGCTGCCAAGGGGAACCTGATTGTTCAGCAAGGCCAAAATTCAATGTCTTGCGGCATTTTCCTTTAGATTCTGCCAACTCCGTTCGTTTGTCATGGTCAGCATTTGAAGTATCTTTAATGAACCACAAACAGCACAAGGTAAATTCTGTTTTCTTCATGTAGTGTTGTGAACTACTGATATTTTTCTTGTTGTTCAGTTTCCTGCATCATCAGGAATGCTGTGGATATTTTATGTATTAGAGATCCACTTCATGACATCTCAGACCTTTGAAAGACTTTAAATCTAGTAAATCAATTCTATTATAAAATGGGAAAGGGTTTGCTGTTTGTTTTTTGGATTTGGGTTGGGGTTTGGGTTGGTTTTCTTTTTCAGAATGGCAATTGCATATTTGATGAAATAATAGTTAGTGACAGGTATCTCAAAGTAATTCCTACATTATTTTTTTCCTATAGTGCTCCTGCATTACACCGATTGACAGATGGGTGCCAAGATCAATTAAATGCCATATATGCTTGTGGCAAGGTTAAAAATTTTACACATATAAATGCTTTTAAAAGTGACAAGATTAAATCCACAGTCTTTTACGCCACTGTCTGTCAAAATTACAGTTCACAGCTATATCCTTGTGGACTAATTTCTTTTCAATTAATTTTTAAACTGAGCATGACCTGAAATAATTGGAAATAACTGATAGGCTGAGGGCTGTGTGAAATATAGGCATTTCATTAAGAAGCAAAGCAGACTTTGTATTCTAATATCCATACCAAACAGATTTTAAAAGAGAGAATACTTATATTCTCAAGAATCATTGTGCAACAGCTATCCAGAAGAAAAACATGTAATAAACTTATACAGAAATAAAAAGTCAAAATCTCGCTCTGTCAAGACTAGGTAATTGTCAAGACTAGACACATTAATGTACAAACAGATCTTTCCCCTTTACTTTATACAGGAGGAATCATGCCAAAAAAAGGAACTGCCAACTCTAAACAAGGTACACATGTTCTTTTTATTTGCCTTTTCTAAATTAAAAGATTTCACAATTAACATGAATTCAATAACACAGGAAAACTAGGGCTGTACGACTGATTTATCTGATGGATTCTTACTTCTGACTGCCAAATGAAGTCTCAGGCTCCTGAGGGCTCTGGATGACACCACTGCCAGCAGCTTGCAAAGGGTCTCTTTAGCTGTAGGGATGAGCTGAAGGAGGGAAACTCATTTCCAAGAGAAGCCATATATAAAAGACTCTTTTTCTCTGAGAAAGAAAAATGGTCAGCCAGGTTGTGCCATTTAAGGATGCAAAGTTTTAATCTAAATACTCAGAGCTGCTTCTTTCTCTATGTTGTTGGTTTTCCTCCCTGCTAAGAGGATAAAATTCAACTCATCTTTTTAATTTGAGGGAGCAAAAGTTAATTGGAGCAACTGAATGTGAATAATAATCTGAATCTATTATGTTAATATGTTTGTTGTTTTTATGCTCATCTACCTTTTTTTCTACAGCTCAGGAAATAAAATCAAAATTTCACATTTGGGGTTTCCAACTTCATTGTTTCACTAATTTTTCAGTGAATTTATAGTTTTCAGCGGATTTCCATAAAAAAAAAAAAAAAAATCCCACAAAAAAACAGACTGACCAGGATAGTAAGAAAGATACACTGTAATATTGAAAGTTAAAAAATATAGATTCTTTTTTAATTTACTAAGAAAATGTTCTTTAAGATCTTTAATTACATATGGTACATCAAGACCAGGTTCAGCATGTGTCTTCAATTAATCTATCACTCAGTGTGCCAAAGCAGTAGGATATGAGTTTGGAGTTACTCCTTCACAAATAACAGTTATTTGGCAAATAGCATGTCCAGACATTTTCCCCCTGCTCTGGTGCCATAGACACTTAACAGTGTGTTCTGCTCTCCAGAACATTAAGTTTTGCTATCTGTCCTGAATATCAGTTTTCATTTGGGGAATGAAGGTCCCCTAGTATGCGCTTTTTCATCCAAAGTGAAATTATTTCCCTGTTATGTTCCTTTTAGTTGAGAATACAGACATTGATGGTTACTCTTTGTCCCATTACATAAAATCCTTATGCTGGAATAGTATAACAAAATCTAGGAAAAGTATGCAAAAGCCTAAGCTTTGTTTCTGTATCTTTATATTTCTGCTGAAATGTGTCCTAGTTTTGTATCCATTAATAGAAATTCATGTTTGTAAAGCAATAACTTGAAAATGCTTCCTCCTCATGACCCAAAAATTATTCCAGAAAGTAATAAACTCGCACACCAAAAGACTATTTTTATGAGTCCAATAAATTGATTTCACCTTGTCAATTCTGTTATTATCCTAAAATGTGATGTAAGTGTTAGAGTGATATGAACTAAATATAATACCCACTTATTTACAGTGCTAGGTAAGGATGGACTCCTTGAAATAAATAATGAATTGAAGTTGCACAGCCATGAAAGTAGTTTAGAAAAAAGCTTGTGGCTCTCTGAATTACACAAGAGCTAATCTCCCAGTGCCACTGGAATCATGCTGTGTTTCTAGCTGTGGGTTAAATGGTGCTTTCCAAAGTCCCAGCTCCCAGATACTCGCCCTAGTCCCAGAGAGCTGCACACTGAGCCAAGGCCTGAGTCCTACATGTCCCTATAGGTGCTCATCCAGTGAAGACCTGAACATGTATGGAGGGGCTTACAGCTTCCTGGATGGGATGTATTTGGGGAACACAGCACAAGGCACTCTCATCCAGCAGTTCAGACACAGACCTAGAGTCCGAAATATGAAATACACTGGAGTAGAAGTTTTGAGGTGGTCTCTGCACAGCTCTGCTACACTCTCTTTCATAAAATTACAGAATAAGAGCCAAAAGGTTATTCTTGCCCTGTGACAATGCCAAGTAGCAAAACTTTATTCTTATTTTCTTGTGGTTTTCTCCTTCTTTGTTGGTTGGACTTGCACACAGCTCAGTTACTGCAAATGATAGTTCTGTTCCAGCTTCTGCTATTTATTTATAAATCACACACAGACTAATAAGGTTATTTAATCTCAGGAAGACTCATTCTTGGATGGTATTGATGAAAAAATTTCAAATTAATGTTACAATAATCAATAAAAACAAATGAGAATCAGTATACGACTAGTGTCATGGATGTGAGAAACTAGAGACTTACACTCTGACTCCGGTAGTGATAACTTCTTGCAAATTAATTTATTTAGAGGGAGGAATGTCTATAATTCTTCATGCTTCATTATACTGACAAGTGTACATGACCTACCACTATAATTTGGAAGTGAGCATGATGTCATTTTAATGAAACATCAAGCAGGGTAATTCAGAAGGAAATGCCTACTATAAAAGCTATTAAATAATACTTAGCAATTATGGAGTGATTTTCTACTTCAAAGCCCTTCATAAACAGTCACTAATGAATTTGCATAACCTTTCTGTGAGGAGGAGGAGGAGGAGAAGGAGGAGAAGAAGAAGGGGGAGGAGGAGGAGGAATATCATTGTTCCCTTCTGCAGGCACAGAATTCAGAAACAATCTGCCCAAGACCGCAGAGGCCATGAACATCAAAGCCCAGATCAGAACTCAGGACTTGATGACAAGCAGACATATGGCTAGGTCATTACATCAGGCTCCCAGCCTAGACTGGGCCTTTAAAAAGTCCTTAATTCCTTTAAATAAAGGTTAGTATTGATAGCTCAGACTCACTTATACAAAGTCTGTGCACAGTCCAGGTTATTTTGTTGTCTTGGCATATGGCTCTTTAGGCTAGGATCTAACACTGTGCTGCCCCATGACCTGCAAGCCCGCAGCCTCAGGTCTCCTTACAGAAGAGTACCAAGGTAAATGGTAAGCACCATGGCCTCATCCTGGTAGACTGTCAAAATGCAAACTTATATGTGCACCCAGACCCAGAGCTCTGGAAAAGCTCCTGCTTCGCCCAGTTTAGACATCCTGTTCATAACATCCCCTATCCTGCCTCAAGCTGTCTGCAGTACGGTAAAGAATGAATGTTGTAGCTGCTTAAATCTCCTGGGGTCTCACAGAATCACAGAATGGGTAAGGTTGTAAGGGACCACAGAGGGTCATCTGGTCAACCCCACTGATCAGCAGGGTCATCCTAGAGCACATGGCACAGGATTGAGTCTAGACAGTTCCTGAATATCTCCGGTAAGAGACTTCACAACCTCTCTGGGCAACCTGTTCCAGTGTGTGGTCACACACACAGTAGATAAGTTCTTTCTCATACTCAGGTGGAACTCCCTGTTCATCAGTTTCTGCCCACTGGCTCTTGTCCTTCTTTCTAAAAACCTTGAGATCTGCCTCTATTTGGAAAACAAATAAAACAAAACAAAACAAACAAAACATTTTATTTGGACAGTTCACTGAGAAAAAAACCCCACAACATTATTAACTGTAATTTAGTCCAAACATTTTTGAGGAAAAGTAAGTTTGGGTGCCACTGATAACTTTCAGATATTTCTATACATTAGTTATCACCTTAGTTTTGTGCATATTCCTTGCACAGTGGTGAAAGAGACCATGTTTAGGACATAAGTCCCAGTAACGGCAACCATTGTTCCAGACAGTCACCCAAACAGGAACTAGGATAAATTTTGTAGAAATACTGAAAGCAGACTATTTCTTATATACATATAAACAGATATATAAAAATACCAATTAAAAACCACACAGTAAACTTAGGATCATTTCCTTTCTCCTCCAGTCCATCGTAACGCTTACTAAGAGTTCAGATCCATCTAAAAACATCGTTTTATTACAAGTTTGAGAACTGAGTAAAATTTTAGACAGAATTTATTTACACTTCGAAGATTTTAATCTTAACTTCAATATAATCAACATCAAGAAATTGCAGGAGAACTGCTGGAAATAAGGTGTGCTTTTTTATTTGAAGGAAATGCTACACTGATTTAATGGCGAGTTCTCACAGTGAAAAATCTGTCATTCTTTGGATCATATGTGAAAACCGTATGGATGCAATGTGTTGTAACACACATTTGTATGTTATTTTGTGAGGTATTCTGACTACATATGTAGCAGAGAAGTAAGTATTTAATAACTCACCCATTAGCTGTCTCTTTACAAGAATAATGTAAATTAAATGGACAGGAATAATGTATTTTAAGTGCTTTTGGAACTATTTTCTGTGTGAATGCTTGCCTAAGTATTATTATCTTTCCCTAAAACTTGCCTTCGTTCTAGTGAAATCTAAACTGGATGGTCCTGGAGCAGCTCTATAGCTCATCTGCCTCTCCAGATGTACCCTTACAAGCTGCTGGAACTCATCTCCCCCACTGAAGCCCTGAATAAACAAGCTGGAGAGGGCTCACAGCATGACTCCACAATGAAATGTTTGACTAGGGTTAGGACATCTGGGAAGAGTTTGGGGACAGCTTCAGGTCTGGAACTATGTATTTGAACTAGAATAATTTTGTTTGGCACTTTTGGTCTTCATTTGAACTTTGCTTTCTGCCAGCTGGGTAAATTTACTCATGGCTGGGTTGTACTGTGGCGTCTGTGGTTTGCAGATGTATGTTATTCTCCATCCTTTGTCACTGACACACCCTGTATTGTCTTCTTCACTTGAAGATTCTGTATGGCTCAGCTTTTTGTTAAGCTTGAAAGCATTTTGAAATATAGCCTTCATTTTCATAACGTAACATTTACATGCAGAGGCAAGTATTAATTGTTATTTATGCTAAACTATTTCAGGTTCTGGACCATCTAAATTTTATTAGTTTCCTAATTTTATTAGATTTTCTAAAATTTCATAAAACCAAGAGACAACTCTTCTGATTCTCTTGACTGGACTGTTTCCATTTTCTCAAAATCTTGTTCCTAAAAGTGAATTATAAATAGAATTTTTTTGTTTATAATCCATTTTAACTGTATTTTTAATGTAGCAGTAGAAATCAAACCAGAGGCAAATAAGTTTGGAGGAACCTAGGAAAGGAAACAACCTGCATCTAATTTTCCTTTCACTTAATTGCATTTTATAGCACTAAAATGGAACTCCCTTTGTTTTTCACAAGACTAAGAAAAGGAGAAAATTATGTATCTGTATAATTAAAAAATGAACAGTGACTTATCTATAACTTGACCAGTGAGTTTGATGGTCGAAGGAAATTACGGGCAAACCTAAATATATTCATCAAATTCTAGACCCTCAAAGGCATTGAGAATAATAGAAATTGGACTCTAAAACATTTGAGGAGCTGAGGACAATGGTATACAAAATGTAACTTTAAGTTAGACTGATACAAAATTGACAAAAATTCAAGATTCTCTTTAAAAATATATGATTGTAGCAATAAATTGCCAAAAGTAGAATATTTGAACAATAATAGACTTTTGAAATCAGACATAATGTCAGCATTTTCTCTCTATTGACCTTTGCAAGATTACTTCCACTTTACAATAATAAAAATAAGAAGAGAATCTGCCCATACAAGCACGCTATCATTTAGGTGAAAAAGTTAATTTCTGGTTGGTCGTAGTGTATAAGACACCCACATCAAACTAACTTCTATTGCATACAATATTTTCCATTGTTTTGCAGAAAACAAACACAGGGACATTTGTAGTGAACATTTGTCCTTGGCGCAAATATATTGAAGTCAGTAGTAATAAAAAGTAAACATTCACTACTGAACCAATTTATATTAGACAACTTTTATAGTCCACAGAATGTCTGGGACTATATTGCAGGGTGGGATTTACCTCATCCCAGTGATTCATAGGAATCTCATTGAAGACCTCTGAAATTAAATCAGATGTATCCCAACCTCGGAGTCACAGACTATGGTCTGCTTTGGATCAAGACCATCTGCAGAAGGGCAAGTGGAAAACTCTCTCTTATGACTGTAAAACTGTGTGAGAGTTCACAACTGTGAAAATTTAAGAACAGCTGAGGGAATAACAGCAGAGTGCTGCAGATAACTCACGTACACCACTGGCAATTTTTTTTATTCGACATCTATATTAATCATGAATGCCCAGTGCACCCTTGCTTATTGGAACACCTCAGGTGCTAAGTTAAAATCCAGTGAGGCAAACACTAACCATGCCCAGCTTGTGATATTCACAGAGTCATAATTCAAATGTATCTCACTCAAAGCACTTTTCTTGCTCTCACATCATTCCAAGTTACCAGAACACTTCCATAATTTGTCAAGCATATATTTTTGCACACTGTTCAGCAGAACTGTCTTTACTCAAAACATTAGACAGAACTTTCTGTTTCCCAGAACTCAGCTCTGGAAAATTTCATATCCAAAAATAATAGTTTCAGACATATAAAACATTGTTGTGGTAAGAATTACTATTCCATCTTAGGTGTAGAGGACATGGGAAATTGCAGCCAGCACACCAAGAGCCTACCTGAGAGAAAATTTAGAAGCTTAAAAGCATCTTGCAATTAAGATAGTGGTTCAGCATGTCCTTTTTCCCACACTACCCATATAGATAAGTCTCATATAATGTTTAAAGTCTGATGAATACTTCTATGTTGTGACTCTGCTCAGAGAAGGCTGTAAAGTAAGATATGCCACCAGTGGTTTTTGTTTAAGTGTCTAATGGCCAGAATAGTCCCTCAGGAGACGGGGGAGGCATAGCTCTAGACCTCTGTCCCACTGAGGAGGATTACATTTCCATCTCCCTAGGGACCACCATAACTACAAAACCACAGGGCCTCCCAACCAAGATCATTTTTTCCATCTTTCTCTTCAGTGGAGAGATGTTCAGCCTGTGCTAGAGCAGGTACCAAACACAAAGCAATAGAATAAATCTTGTTTGCGTGGAGCAGATGGGTTTAGAAATTTAGGTAGGAGCTCCAGAAGCATCCTTCCAAATTCTCCCCTGCGCAAAGTGTCCCCCAAAAGCAATATCCTGATTTTTCCTAGTTACTCTTTGTGGTTTTGTGTAGCTTCACATACATACGTCCATTCAGGATAACAGGAATAGCCCATAACAAAAGATGCCTAGATACTGAAGATTTGCCCAACATTTATTTATTATCATTATTAAAATTATAGTAATTACAATCAAGTATTTCAAAAGTTTGAGAAAATTTGTTTAGCACATGGCCACTCACTGTTAATGAAGCAGTCTATAAATATCTTTTGTGGTACCAGAAGTAAGTTAAAAACATGGTTTTTCTTTTCTTTTAAGGGAATAAAATGGTCAGCAACAAAAGAATCTGTGTTTTAAAACTCATGTCGTTTTACCAAAATCTGCATGGTCTTTTTAAATGAAAATATACCAAATTTTTTTTTGTTTTGTTTTGGGAAAGAAAAGCTACTATTCAATATTAATTAAAAATACAATTAAAATGTTCTCTTAATCCACTTTATAGTTTTATTCTTAAATATATCCCCACAGGTCAGTATGTCCCCATGTAAAAATCAGTCACTCAAGTGTGCCTGTTTTTCCCAGATTAATTATACTGGCATTTGATATTTACATGGATCCTTCTCTCTTCAGAGATTTAAAGTAATTTCAAAGGACACTGTCAAGCATATCTACAATGAACTCCAAGGCCTAACTACCCAGAACATTTCTGATCTCCTTGGGAACTGGAAAAAAATTAATTTTACTTAAATGGATGTTTATGCTTGCAGAAAGATAACAGATTTATTTTTTTTTTCATATTAATTTTCAGGTTTAAGACTGATGTCTTAATCATCTCCAGTTTGCAATGGACTTAAAAGGAGAAAACTCAGTCTAAAATTCCAGACTGACACAGCCACAAGTTAGAAAATCGTAGATTTCTGAAATTTCTGATTTATTAAGAAGAATTAATGTTTGGATTATGTTAATAGATGTTTCTTTGGAAATGTTAAGTTTCTTATTTTTTTGTGAGGCATCAGAAGGAAAGTGATGCTTTCTTGAATTCTCTATTTGTGTTAGTTTGGATTTATAGCTGCAGATCTGGGCACTGATGAGTGAAATGCCTGTCAGGGCACATTGAAGGGAACTCTGTATAAGATGATGTGTTGACCATCACAGAATCTCTGCAAGGGTTTTTAAAAATCAGCTCATTATTATGATTGCTTATGTAGCCTTGAAAATGCGGTCAAAGTGTAGCAGTTAAAGTGGTATCTCCAGAAGTTTGCAGAGCATAAGTATCCTATTACTTTCAATAAGTACTGTCTCTATGATCGTATATGCAGGGACTCATGATAGCCCACTGATCCATAGGTATTGGATGTAAAACCTCACAAGACAATTACGGAAAAGAAACTTTAGTTTATATTTGACTATTTTATAAACTGAAACCTCCTCCTGCCATATACTAACCTGCTGTGGTGGTTGGTACATTTTATTTCATCAGTAGTTGCTATTTCTTAAGAGTAAATTCCTGAAAAAAGTACTTTTTTTAAGTGAGCATAAACAAGAGCTATAACTAAACAAAAACTTCATATGAAATCCAATGCTATTGCATTAATGATTCCTTCATCTTTAATGAGGAATAAATAGATCCCAAGTTACAATTGTTTTCAAAATGTTTAATGATTTTCTGTGAATCCTCAGTGAGTTCAACACAAGGAGTGAAAGTCAAAATGAAACATAAAATGGCTGAAAGACCTGGTGTCATAGTGCAATACGTAAGCAGAAATAATTTACTTATAGATAAAACTCACTTTTTTCCAACAAATTATCAATTCTAAGTTGATGTTCCCATTGCCTTTTTTATAATGGCAAAATTTGTTTTAAAATATATTAATTTATTCAAATATTTATTGTTTATGTTAAGACAGCCTTAATGTTTTACAAGCCAACTTAGCATTAGTCTTCAAATTAATAGCAAATGGGTGCACTTATTATGTTAATTTTAATCTCCTTTCATTTTCCTAGAAATATATTTTGCCATACAGGCAAAATGTTATAATAGTTACCAACATTTTTTACCTTTTTTAAAATTTTCCTGGAATACCTATTTTAAACTTTATTATGTCAGTAGGACAATCTTACATTATTTTGTGTACTTAAGTATATAATAAATATTTTTGATTTATAGAATATCCTTATCAGACAAAAATCCTTACTGCACTCACAAGGAATGTGTTATAAATGATGCTTGGAACTGTCAAGGGAACAAGTTTTTATTTTAAGAAGATATGGTACTATTGAAACCTTTTTTCCCATTTTCTTTTTCCTTTTTTTTTTTTTCTTGTGCACCAACTAGACAACTAGACTTCTAAGAATTGCTGTCTTTGAAGCACTCCTCTGCCATCTTCCCCCATGTTGGTCTAAAATAAAGAATGAAAAAAAACTTTTCTCACTGCTACTGGAGCACTTTCTTCTAGTACTTTCATAATATTCCTGTCACCAAATTACAGAAAATATCAGACAAATCCCTAGTAAACAGTTTCCATGAACCTATGCTACTAATTTTCACTGTATCTTAAAACTTATCTACAAAACTCTGAAACCAGTCACTACTTCACAAAATGGCAAACAACAACAGGAGGCTGTTGTAAAATAGGGAGATAATCTGTTTTCTAGCTATTTTTTAAGACATGGTGTGTTTCCCTCTCTTGATACTAGAAGAGTTAAAACTAGTAGAGTTTCCTCTGCTTTGAAACATTTGTTCCCAACTTTCTGATTGATTTAGTCAACTATATTTCGTTCTCAAATTTTGGTAAGTAGCCATGAATCTGGTTTCAACTGAGTGTCCCAAAGGGATAGCATTTGGGAAATCATTTATTCTTCTGAGGTGAATATGCCCCATGGATGTCATAACCCTATTGTACTTTCAGTACAGTACTTGCACCTTACAGTACTTTCAGTTTGGCTTTTTACGGGAAATGGTTTTATGAGAAGAGAGACCATCTTCTATACCGAACACAATGGTTTGATTTTGTGATTTATCCTTTTGTCTAATGTGTCCTAAGTTATGTCTCTTTTTAGTTATTACAACAAAAACAGTTTAAGGAGACTGATTGCTTTTTAGAAGAGCAAGATTTCCATTAGTTTTTATATAATAGTTGTCTGTCATGTGTTTACTCTGGATTAGTTTTTTCAAACTCTTTACACAAGTGCTTTACACAAGATGAGAGAAGTTTTATATAGACAAAAGAGACTTGATGTGGGGGAATAATATTAAATTTATTACTAGCAGGATAAAAACTAAAGACTAATATATACAACAATTCTAACCAGGTTTTCGTATGAAGAAAATTTTATGTATTACAAAATTACCCCTCCCCCCCGTATCAGTCCAGGAGGAGAAAAGTCTTTTCTCTACTTTCAGGGTTTACAGTTCCTCTAAATCAAATTTGCAGCACTTAAAAGTTTTCTTCTATTATCTCTAGGGTGACAGCTCCCATCGGCTGTAGCTGGAGATCCCTCTCTCTCTCTTACTCTCTGCTGCACATCGACCTCAGGACTGTCCCTGCTCCTCCCTGCCGGGCCAGGACCGGAGGCTGGGGGGTACTCGGGCCCTGTGAGGTCCTCCATGGGCTGCAAGGGGACAACTTGCTGCACCAGGGTCTTCACCACTGTTACACGAGATAATGGCATCGAGTCCATCCCCTGTTTCTTGTGGGGTCCCTTCTCACGGGAGACAGCCTTGGATGAGCTTCTCCAACATGAGTCTACCCTTGGACAACAGTTCTTCCATATTCCGCTGTCCTTTAGGGTCACAAATGAATTACATCAGCATAAATCCCTCACTGGGATCACAAGTCTTACCCGGGACACTTACTCCAGCATAAGTTTCTCTCTCCAAGGGCCACAGGTTTCCAGCCAGACCCTGTTTTATCTTAAGCCTCCCATGGAGTTACAGCTTCCTCCATGCACTTCTCTATTCCAGCACAGGTTCCCTTTGGGTGGAGGGGCTCGGGACAGATG